>UELV01138035.1:0-10241 GCA_900490015.1 Megastigmus stigmatizans
TATATATATATATATATATATTGAGACTGCATTTAAATTTTTGTAAAAAGTTACAAATAAACACTATATCTATCTATCTATCTTCCTACTCACCACCTCTTTGCTCGTCACTCGCGGCAGCTGTATCTTTCCTCGCTCCCTTTTGCTGGGATCTACTCATTTCATACAGCTGCGCTTCTCGCTGGTCGTCGCTTTTCCTGATCATCGGATCCTTGGCCACCATTTGCACTGGATGTGTGTTATCATGACTGACAGTCTCATTATAAATCGTGGACCCCGATATTTCTAAAGCCTTTTCTTCCACATACGCCCGACGCAATTCTTCTCGTCGCATCTGGGCCTTTATTTCATCTGTCTCATACGACGGTTCGAAATGGGCTGCTGAGTATTTTCCCAACAGTCATTTTTCCTTATCCAACGGCCAGCCCTGATGGCTCAACTGCAGTGCTGACAGCGCTCCTTCCGAGTCATTTTCTTCTATGCTGTAGCACCAGTCTTCCAATGCATTCAGCGTCGCTTCTGCCAATTTTCTTAAATTTACAATGATGCTTGTGTTCAATTCCTAAAAATCTGGGGTCCGAAACGCTAATCTCGAGTTCGAATCCTACGAAGTGCACTAGCTTATTGTCACTAGTGCACCTCTCCAGACCTGCTTGGGCAAGTATTCGAATCTATACCTGCGTTCGAATCCCAAACGCCCGAGGTTGAATCCTCTTCTGCCCGGGTTAAATGGGACTTAGTACACTAGTTATACTTGCTAGCGCACTTCTATTAATTGTTCCAAATTCACAAGCCTTTCTCGCTTTCGCACTTGTGAATTTTCTTTTCGGGTTCGAACCTTGTGCGCAAGTTTGGACTCCTCTTATTTTCGAACTTCTCTTCTTGCCCACGTTCGAAAATGAGCTCAAAAACTGCATAAATCCATAAAAATTGAATAAATTTTATTAATTTATGCAGTTTTTGAACTCATTTTATTATTTAATCAAAAAAAATTAATTTATACAACTCTTCACACCATAAAGACATCAATTACAAATAATTTAAGACCAATAACATCAAAATTAATCAATCCGTTGGATCTGTCGGTTACGCCAAACTCCAAAATTTCATGTTTTCCAGAAAACAGCTTTCAAGTTGAACGTACCATATCATCAATAAATGTTCACTATTCTTCTTACTCACAAAATTTTAATTTATGCAGTTTTTCACACCACAATGACATGCCAATCAATTGCCAATAATTTAAGATCAATCCCATCAAAATTGATCAATCCGTTTGACTTGTAGATTATGCCAAACCTCAAAATGGCTTGTTTTCCAGAAAACAGCTTTACAGTTGCATGAACCGTACATCAAAATGATCTCTTTTCTTCTTAAAAACTTCTTTTTCTAAAATGTAAAAAATATATTAATTATGTTTGCACTTTTTAAATTATTGAATAAATAACATACTTTATGTTCCCTGTTGACGAGTCGAATGTCAGAGCTAGGAAAACCTCAATCAGTCCTATTTATTTGTTTGAATATTTTTGAAATATCTGTTGCTACAACAACATTACAAAAAATTCTCTACCTCTCTTGAACTCTGGGTGTAGATACTGGACCCGTAACTAAAAAAACGATTATTTTTTACAAAGTATTTTTTCTTACAAGAAATAAATCTTATTTTATTAAAAAATGGGTTTTTACTTATCTGAAAAAATCCAGCTACATCCACTTCTCATTCATCGCCAATTCATTCAATGCCTTCACGGAAAATTGCAGTAAATAAACAATTATTATTTCACCTTACTATACTGGAGCTATCTGCAAGAATCCAGCATCACTAAGCAGAATGATTAAAGACATTTGGGCCGTTTGGTATCACAAGGCTTCCACTGATGAATATCCGCAACACCAGTTCTGTCCAATTCGTAGAAACTCTTGGTGTAAATGCCAACGAGCTGTAGCTCTGAACAGTTTACACGAATTCCACCATAAAAACAAACTTCGACAAGCAGTTGTCGATAACAGCGACCAGTTTTCACAAAAATGACATCTATTTCTCTTTTGAAACGTTGTCTTGGTGGGCAGACACAGAACTCAAACGAGTCTTTTCAACATTTTGTGGAAAATCTGTCCAAAACCATTTTTGTCAGCCTTGACTCGGTGAAGTTGGGAGCAAATGTTTTTGAGTCAGTCTCCTTGCTCTTCTTGCCGTAGAGAATTGGTTGCATCGTCCGCACAGCACGAACTTTTATCATCACTGGTTTGCACCCAACGAATGCAAGAGTGCCCAGGCATGATTCCGAACACTTTCATAATCTTCTAAAAACTGGTTCTTCCATCATAATATATTGTAACAGGAAATATTAAACCAATTCTTAAAATATTCAATCAATTAAAAGATGTTTTTGGAAAAAGTTTTCACACAAAGTTATTAAAATTTTTATAGTTATTTTGGTTAGAACTATTTTTTATAAATAAGTAAATGAAAGTTTATCTATTTATTCCCTCACCAACTCACGAACTCACGAATGATCTACGATTAAAATTGTAGTTTTATTAAAAAATGGAAAATATTTATACCTATGATTGTTAACCTCAAACTAGCTTTCAAAATGTCAACTACATGAAAAATTCCATGCATCTATACGTACAATATGCATATAAAATACCTAGAAGCAGCCATTGTCATTTATATTGAAATTAACCATATATTATCTTTATATACAGAGTGACACAGCCCCAACGCACCACTTCATCAGTTTATTCGGAACTGGATAGAAAAATAAAAGTGCAGCAGGTCTCATTCGATGTTAAGTTGTAAGTAGAATTCAATGGTATAGCCAGAATTAATGTAAAATTTTTGGTTCAAAAGATAAAAAATTTATTTTCCGAAATAAATGTTTTTAACGAATATTTCTGCCATACTTTTGTAGACGGGATAAAAATAATTCGAAATCGTCATTTTTGGTTAGCGATAATATTTTTATCCTTTCGTAATAAATATTAGAAATATTCATTATTCATCGTCGTTGCCGAAATTACGGGTCTAAGATGACCGTTCCAGTTGAGTTCGTCGTCGTCGCGTTACCGAGCGGCGAGCAGAGTGCGGCAACTTCACTCAGGTCTCCGATGATCTCGGAAAAAAGTGTTTTTAAGGTTACGGAGAATACCGACTATATGGAGTTTTGTCATTTGTTGATATCGCCAATTGAGATGGAGGATAATAGATGGCGTTAGATGAATATTTCCAGCGTTGCATTATTATTTTCAATCACAAAAACATAATATAAAATAATTCCGTTATAATTTACATTATGACTAAACGAAAAATTTTACTAATTTTAATAGTAAAACTGCCGTAGGTTTTTTCTTATTATCAAAAGAGGCAGATACTAGATGAACTATTTTTGAGCTTACTTTCTTACAACTAATAATGATTTTTATCTGTCAGTAAAAATGATTATTAGAAGCTCGTGAGAAGCGAGTAGAGTACGAACCGACATAACTATTTTTTCAAAAGTGTAAAATTAAATTGCTCAATTTTAGCCGCTGAGCAAATTTAAATTTGTAATAACATTCCTTCTTTTCGTTAGTATTTTTTATAGAATTATTATTTTATGGAATATTTGTTTTTATTGTCGTATATCCGATTTTATAAAATAATTTTCCAAAATTTCGTATTTACAAATTTGTTTGAATACTTAATTTATAGTTTACCTCGTTAAAAAGGATTCTGCTGTATATTTTGAAAAGTTAACTCAGATTTTGCGAGCAAAGTATAAGCCAAGGTGTACTCTTCTACGAAGGTTATAGAATATAGAATATTTAAACTAGTAGTGCAGGTGCTTGACATTGCAGTTCGGGAACCATGTACGTCTTATTATTAGTTAATTATTATTATTATTCGTGCATAGGCTGGCCGATGATATTGTTCAGTTAGTTCTCTCCATAGTTTTTTGTGTCTAGATGGAGAATGCAGCCGTACACGAGAATGTACAAATATAAATCGTATAATTTGAAACTATTAAAATTATCATGAACAAAGTATCCATGTCTCTTCCTGCAGAGTTCATGTTTGAGACTGAGTTCCTTAGGTTATCATAGACAGATTCTTAGAAAGGTATGGCAGAAAGTATGCCAAGCTCGAGAGAACCAAGTAGAATATGATCCGACATAATTCTTTTTTCAAAAGTGTAAAATTAAATGACTCAATATTAGCTGCTGAGCAAATTTAACTTTGTAATAACATTCGTACCTGTGCACGTAGACGTCGAGTGCGACAGAATTCCCTACGTAGACACAAAATACTATGGAGAGTATTATCTGTATGCAATGTTCAGCGACCCCATGATCCTAGTCGTCGAATCCGACCGAATTCCATTCCTAAACCCAAAGAACTATAGAGTGAATTATTGGACACAATGTTCAGCGACCCCAGGCACACTCGCTCTAAAATCAACTTTGCAACTACACACATGAATACGTTAATGATAATTTTGATTGATACCGACTCCAAGACTTATATCTGTTCTATTCGACATACCTCTAGGCATATTTTCTACCATACTTCTTTCCATATTTCTAGGCACACTTTCTGCCATTCCTTTGCCGTACTACTAGGCATACTTTCTGCCATACCTTTGTCCATACTTCTAGGCATACTTTCTGCCTTACCTATTTCCATACTTCTAGGCATACTTTCTGCCATACCTTTTTCCACACTTCTTTGCATCCTTTCTACCATACATCTACATAGAGCTAAGAGTCAGTTTATGACAACCTATGGAACTCAGTCTCAAACATGAACTCTGCAGGAAGAAACATGGATACCCTGATTATGATAATTTTAATAGTTTTAAATTTATATCTGTACATTCTCGTGTACGGCTGCATTCCCCACTTAGACAAAAAAAAACTATGGAGAGAATTAACTGAACAAAATCATCGGCCACCCTATGCACGAATAATAATAAAAATAATAATTAACTAATAATTAGACGTACATGGTTCGCAAACTGCAATGTCAAGCACCTGCACTGCTAGTTTAAATATTCTATATTCTATAACCTTCTTAGAAGAGTACATCAAAAAATAAATTATCAAAATATGCAGCAGAATCCTTTTTAACGAGGTAAACTATAAATTAAGTATTCAAACAAATTCGATGAATACGAAATTTTGGAAAATTGTCTTATAAAATCGGATATACGACAATAAAAACAAATATTCCACAAAATAATCATTCTATGAAAAATAGTAACGAAAAGAACGAATGTTATTACATCGTTAAATTTGCTCAGCGGCTAAAATTGAGCAATTTAATTTTACACTTTTGAAAAAATAATTATGTCGGTTCGTATTCTACTCGCTTCTCACGAGCTTCTAATAATCATTTTTACTGACAGATAAAAATCATTATTAGCTGTAAGTAAGCAAGCTCAAAAAATAGTTCATCTAGTATTTGCCTCTTTTGATAATAAGAAAAAACCTACGGCAGTTTTACTATTAAAATTAGTAAAACTTTTCGTTTAGTTATAATATAAATTATAACTGAATTATTTCATATTATGTTCTTGCGATTGAAAATAATAATGCAACGCTGGAAATATTCATCTAACGCCATCTATTATCCTCCATCTCAATTGGCGATATCAACAAAGTGACAAAACTCCATATAGTTGGTATTCTCCGTAACCTTAAAAACATTTTTTTCCGAGATCATCGGAGACCGGAGTGAAGTTGCCGCACTCTGCTAGCCGCTCGGTAACGTGACGACGACGAACCCAACTGGAACGATCATTATTCGGCAACGACGATGAATAATGAATAATTCTAACATTTATTACGAAAGAATAAAAATATTATCGCTAACCAAAAACAACTATTTCGAATTATTTTTATCCCGTCTACAAGAATATGGCAGAAATATTCGCTAAAAACATTTATTTCGGAAAATAAATTTTTTATCTTTTGAACCAAAAATTTTACATTAACTCTGGCTGTACCATTGAATTCTACTTACATCTTAACATTGAATGAGACCTGCTGCACTTTTATTTTTCTATCCAGTTCCGAATAAACTCATTCGCAAAATGGTGCGTTGGGGCTGTGTCACTCTGTAGATGCGGAACACGGAACAGATTATAAGGAATAAACTCGACACATCTATATAAGCATGTCCATGGCCTTTATAATTTGGACAAAAATATTTTTCACGAATGTCGAACATAGTTTATGCTTGAAACGCATTTAAATCTAATATACACTATAGCCAGGCTCGTTGCCCGAGTAACTCGAATTTAGCACAAACTACATATACTACTATATACAAAATAGATGCAGTGGCCATTGCAATTATTAAATTTATTTCTTTTTGGGATTCCTCCATCTATTCCGTGAAATAACAGAGAAATGAAATTTTAATTAGTTGATGAAAAATTTAAAGATCTGATATTTTACGTGTTCACTGTTTCTTCTAAAACAATCAGACGAAATTAAATTTCGACAAAAGGGTAACGGGATGCTATTCTATGAGAAATTCGCTATCTGAATAGATAATAAGAAAACATCGATTTTTTGCAAATTTTTAGGTGTAAGCCCCCCTTAAAGGCGGCAATAGTATACTGTGTACCAATACATAAAGTAGATATTTTTCAACAATTGTGGAAGTTTTTACCCAAACAAAGCGAGGGTGACAATCATTCGAGTTGGAAAACATCTGCACGCACACTTAGTTTATATTACTTTAGAAATTAGTGAAGCTTGGCATTAGGTGCCTGAGTAGCGTGCGTATGCTCTACTTAGCGTACGCTGAAATAAGTAAAGCAAAGTACTGCTTTACTCGTGCTACACAGGCATGTAAGGTCATGTTTCACGGACGTTGTTTATAAAAATTTATGATTGCATATTATTTCTATTATCAAACTACATAGAATATACAGTTAATTTAAAAAAAAAAATAAAATACAAATAACAATACTAACCTCGAGGAAGTTTGCCAATTTTGATGGATTAACTTTCCCAACATTAAATAAATATGTTTTCCTGTTCACTTTTTTAAGGATCATCTTAAGCATTTTTGTAATGTTTAAATAATCTTTGATATTCATGGAAGCTATAATTATGCCAAATGATTCAGCATCTTTTATTTTATCAATCAAAAAATTTCTTCTTTTTAGCCACAATGAGTGGAAAGGATTATATTTATATAACTTTGAGCCATCAAAATGGTGCCACTCAGAAACTGGAATACTGATAGATAATGTTACTAGTGTTTTGTCGTTTGATCCTAAAAATACTGCATCGTAAGTATCTATCCGATGATCTATAGGTAATTTATAACATCTTCCTAAAAGTGCATCACAGCAATCGTTCACTGGTGTTGCTGTAAATATGACATCAGAGGTACAATTTAATGTTGACAAAAGTAAGTTTTTGTACGTCCCTTTGAGTAGCGTATAGATACTTTCTGAAATATATAAAACATTGTATAAAATGAATAGTAAAAAAAATGATTCTAACTTATTTAGCACTTTCCTTTCTTAAAGTTTTTCAATGTTTGTCAATATTGTATCTCAATATACAATGGAATAAAAATATTTTGTTAAATAATAAATATAATATTATTTTTAATAACTTAGACTACAAGCAGCCCGACCCTGCAGTATTTTAGAACTAGCTAAACAGTTAGATGCTATAAATCATGAGACCTTACTGTACATATTAGAAAAAACTCATATGAAATTTCATATAATCTAAAAGGTTGCACTTGTTCTACTTATCAGGAGAGTCCACATCCTTCGGATCACGAATTTTGCTCAAACTTTACTGTAACATTCTTTAGCGAAAAATATGAGACACGTGTGTCGGCGCTAGCGCCATCTAGTGGTTGAGTTGAAGCCCACTTTATTGCAAGGCCAATATATATTGTGGATACAATATGCATTATAAAAAAACCTCTGTTTGAATTATTATAAGTACATAGTTATATTAACCATTTGAAAGACAGTATTTTTCGATTTCTATTCGATTTCGATTCGGTAATGAGGGTTAAGGCAGTATTCTACTTCAGAACTTTCATGAAATCGATTTTTTTAATATTTTTCGAAAGTATATGTAGGTAAGAATATCATACTAAAATGTTAAGACGATCCAAGCAGTCTAACTGCCCTTTTCCATCCTTCGAGTTGGAGCAACTGCTTCCTTTATAAACAAGTATATTTACTATAATACTTATACTGTATATTTATTATACTCTACTGCTCTTTCAATTTTGGAGCAACAGTCGTGTTTCAATATTCGAAAGTGTAACATCTCCAAGCGTGGTCTTCAATTTATTTTCCGTTTACAATGGATACGAATAAAGTGTATCATAGTGATAAAAGCAGCATACGTCCAGGATCGAAATTTAAAAAACGTTCTATGCATGGCAATGAGCACATCGATGAAAAAGACACTGATTACGCGAGTACGTCGGCAGAAAAACTTAAAAAATCTAACGATCAGACTTTTGATGTGAAAATTGAAGGTAATAGTTATTCAATTCTTCAATTCTTTACTGTATTTTCAATGCTATCACAGTGGGTACAATGTGTTGATTACAACGAAAAAATGTCGTTTTCAAAATATGGATCGCGAGGTTTCGTTTCAACTCCAGAGTTTGGAGTATGGCACCTAAACATGTCTAGAACAGAAAAAAAAATTTCAAAATTGCCTGCCTCACTGCTGCGTGTATTTTCAATGAAGGATGCCGATCAGTTTTGAAAATCATGGAAGTTATGGGTATCGGAATAGGTGAAATCGCCGCTTCGTTTGTCAGTAAGCGCGACCAGGAGAGCGTAATCAGAGAGAACCGCCGCTCGACTGATGCTTCAAAGGAGAACAGAACACAACGCAGACAGCCTAAATTGGATGAAAATGCTCTTCTGGAACAGTATGAAGGCATTCTGTTTGTTCCAGGCATCGCTGATTAAGCGTAAGTTAACTTGTTTTGTAATTTTTCATTTGAAAAAACTTTAATCGCGTTTTTCTCAAAATAACGTTATTACACCCCGTGTTAACCAAATCTCAAAAACTACTGAACCGATTCTTATGAAATTTTGTTGTGCACAGCAAAAAAAAATATATTCTTTTTATTATATCTTATTATTCTTTTCATAAATGAAGATATGAACCCTCCACCTTTCAATTACAATTCCATTACTTTCTCCAGTGGACCACAAACACCTTTCCACACTAGCTCCTGAGAATGTATCGTTCATATATTAGAGAAATAACAGTACACAATATGAACAGCTTTCTAGTGAATATTTAAAATTAGATGTGAACATTCTTAATTGTCATGCATGTTCGAGTATAAAGTAGCGTGCAAGCGCAAAGCGTAGAGCACGCGTGGCTACTCGCTTTGTTCTTTTAATCTTATTACTTTTGAACCCTTTATTTCTCTAACTTGAAAATTTAGGGTTTTGAAGCTTAAGACTTGTACTTTCGAATGGTGAAATTTATTTTGAAAAAACAAATGATATATATTTTTGGAATGGTCTGAGCATTCAAATTGAATTTTCGACCAGCAAAAAGTCTTTTGGAATAAAAATAATAACACCATTAGAAAGAGCAGGAAAAAATCTATCGATATACATGCTTTGTTTTTTTCTGACATACTCAACGAAGGATTATAGGCGAGTTGAGAAGAGCGCGCTGACCGGTTTTTGGTGGACGCTCCCATATATATATATATATATATTATAAGGAATTCGCGATTGAATCGAGGATTCAATCGTTAATTTGATTGTACGCTCGTTCCGACGGCGCGCAAGCACCGAGGATGATGAGCAGGGCAGCGAGCGTGGCACGTGTCGCGAGTAAGAGAGAGATAGGCGATCTCTCAAATTAGAAAGAGACGGCGCGATAAGAAAAGTCGATCGCGTCGTCAGATCGATTTCCGCCGCGAATCAGCACGGACGCTGAAGATAAAGATATACGCGACGTCTTACGTGTGACTAGGTGTGTGTGTGTGTGTGTGAGGGTGTAGATATAGCCACCCACAACTCCACATCTTAAGCTGCACTGGACTGCAGGCCAGTGCAACTGCCAGAGGAGTCTGCGCGAGCGTAGTTGCTGAGAACAGAGCAACCTCGAGTAAGTACTCGTCTAGTACTACTGCGGCGGATCGCGAACGGCGATCCGCGTATGCTTGTGTGCGTGAGATTTCCCGCGTTTATGCCTTCTCGGTTCGCGAGCTTAATGTATGGATT
>UELV01138038.1:0-14483 GCA_900490015.1 Megastigmus stigmatizans
ATTTCGGAGTTTCTAAATCGTATTCGTAATCGGTTACCCTAAACATATACTTTTCAGTCCTAAATCAATCAAATTAACAAATTTCGCCACATATCATCTGCCATATTGGATTTGCCATCTTCGATTTTGCAAATCTGACTCGAGATTCAGGATCAGCGACCCCAAAAACCCCTATATACAAAATTTGGTCCAAATCGGTTAAAATTTGGAAAATTTGTCCGCCATATCAGATCCGCCATCTTGAATTTTGCAAATCCGACTTCAGATTCATGATCAGCGACCCCAAAAACCTCTTTATACCAAATTTGGTCCAAATCCGTTGAATTTGTAAAAATCGTCATTTTTTGCGTGGTTATGGCCGCGATCTTGAATCCGCCATATTGAATTTCCTTACTTTATCGGTTCTATCTTTAAAAAAAACAAACGATTATGCCACCAGATACGAAGTATTAGCCTCCTATAGTAAGAGTCTTCTTGTTCAAATTTACGATTGTTTGGAAAAAAAAAAATTGAAATTTCACATTGGCGGCAGATAGAACAATTCTGTCTTCAGATTCGGAAAGAGAAGAAAAAATTAGAATAGAATATTTTTCTTAGAATGTTTTGGTTGATTGACTCACTAAAAAGCAAACGATTAAAAACAGTAAAAAAAATTATGCCATTTGGCATGAAACGGGTTAAGTGGCTGGGACTGCAACAACGACCTTGCCTTAAATGACCGGATTAAAGTCATTCACGGGTCAAAATTATGCGACAATCAGTCCCAGCACTTCATTGATTCATGAACGTAGAATTTTCCGCTCTTTTTCATTCCGGAATAAAAAACAATGGTATCGATTAAAAAATTAAGTTAACTATCAAATGACATTGAAATTCAACCTCAAGGTTAAAGTCAAAATCATACGTCGGTCAGCCCCTTGACACCCAATAACTTTTAACCGAAACCTATCTTCATTTACTCGCAATTTTCGGAGTTATTTAGTCAAAAATTGGATTTATCTTCCAATGATCTTTAGGGGTCAACTTGACCTAAGCCATAAATACCTAGTGGAACGTAGAATTTTCAGCTCTATTCGATTCTGGAATAAAAAATGGAGGTAGCCATAAAAAAAATGAAGTTGACCTTGAAATAACCTTGAATATCAACTTCAAGGTTAAGGTCAAGGTCACCGTCAACTAGCCCCTTCTGTACCTTACAACTTTTATATAAAAAGTTTTCCTATTAAATGCTTACTGCCTGAGATATTCCTATCCGTTATTTAAAATGGGACACCCTGTATATGTTTAATAGTCATATGCTACTTTGACACTTTTTATATTCTTGTAAAAAACATAAATCAGATGAGTCAAAACTTATTCTTGCTTATATTATATCTGAACCAGGTTCATCTAATTCAGGAGCTCTTCTTATGTTATTTAAGCTCGTAGAAATAGATCCAAATTTGCGCAATAGATGCACAAACTTCTTTAATAGGGCTAAGTACAACATATTTTAGTCGCAAATTGTAAAACTTCCATCTTCCTTCTTCCTTCTTAAACACATCGTATGTTTCTTTTAGACTTCGAGTAAAAAATCGTTTATTGTTTTTCTCTTTCTTATTATTAAATTCAACTGTCACAACTCCACATTTGTTAGGACTCTGTCGCAAACAATTAAAGTCATCATTCATATAATATTTTATTGTCTCGAAATTCTTAACTCCAGAACGTTGGGCCTTGAGCTTACTGCTCAAATATTGCTTAGCTTGACTTGAACAAAAAGTGTACACAATACAAGTGATAAAAGACGTAGGTTTTACACTTTTATTTTTTTTTCATCAAAACTACGACCTCCAGTGCGTTGAGCCTTGGATTCAATGCTCGTGGTTTACTTAGTTTGACTCAAATAAAGATTCTACGTATATAGAGTGATTATAAATGCATGCTTAACACTTTTATTTTTTATTCACTCAAAATTCTCAACTCAAGAGCGTCGGGCCTTGGATTTAGAACGAAAAGAGTACTCAATAAAAGCGATAAATAACGAAAATTCTACCCTTAGATTTCTTATTTCTTCTAATTTCTTAACTCAAGAGCGTAGGGCCTTGGCATCAGAGCTCGGGGTTTACATAGTTACGTCATACACGACGAACCTACAAATTTAAAGCGATTAAAAACATACGCTCTATTTATAGTTTCACAAGTTCCATCTTTAGATAGACAGATAGACAGACAGAGAGACAAACGGACGGACGGACGGATGGACTGACGGATAGTATACAAAAAATAGTGCTCAAAAATTTCTTACATAGAATAGTACATTTTCAGATCAGTCTTTTATAATTACTATATTGCACTTATTAGTATTTATTTTTATTGTGATATCACAGGCTTGCTGTCAAAATCAGTCTTGAAATCAGTCTTAAAATAATACTCAAACCTAAACGGAATATCACAGAGCGTCTAATGTTAAAAATACAAATAATCAAAAATTACTGAAGCAGTTATCACTCAACCCAGTCAATCATAAGGACACTCATACTTATTAATACACTTACACTGTAAAATTGATATATAGGGGAAAAGCAAAATAAGTTAACATAAACTCATCTGCTTGCATCAGTATGAGATATAAGTCTAGGTTTTCGCTCTATTTAACGCTGAGCTATGATTACAGGCTTAGTATCTGGGTGGCTGAAGTTCGAGTTCGAGGAGGTGTTTCAGGACTATCATCTTAAATCCGCGTGATGATGGAATGTTGCGCAGATTGTTTGGGAGAGAGTTCCAAAAGCGTGTCCACTGAATCTGTGAAGATCGCATACCAGTTTCCGTAGGCACTCTTGGTACTGTGAGTTATTGTGCATCACCTCTGCTAGTGCACCTGGACTAGTGTTTATGAAAAAATGCCGCTAAATAAGTTAGTTCGTTAAGTCGAAGGATTTTATACATAAGAATGGCGGTAGCTGCTTTATAAATCGCACACATGTGTTGTTCAGTCTCTGTAAACGCATTCTCTGCTCGTCGGGCGCGTCTAGATACATCATAGCTTAATAGTCAAGATGGAGTAAGACTAGAGCTTCAACCAGTCTTCTGCGTAATGGGTTAGTAGTACATAGCCCAATAAATCGTAGGCTGTACAAGGCTCTATTTAGTTTTTTTAACCTAATCAATCTGCGATTTATTCTTTAATTTACTGTAATGTCACACCGAGACTGACGACGGTATCGGAAAACGACATAAGCACTCCACCCGATATGTCAATATCTGGCAATCCTGCTTTAAGTAAATCATTAATATTCTTTCTAGACCCAAATAAAATAGCCTTAGTCATGCCAGTATTGAGACGGATGGACAAGCGCTCGACCTACCTTGATACCAATCGTGCCGCATCAGACAGGCGAACTATGTCCCCCAAAAGTTCATCTGCAGGCATTTGCTGCTAAACCTGGAGTTCATCGACATGTGCTTTACCGCCTATCATCTAAGGCTCCACTATTTTTTTTTTTCAAATGACCGTTCCAGCAACTTCACTCCGATCTTCGATGATCTCGGAAAAAAGTGTTTTTAAAGTTACGGAGAATACCGAGTATACGGAGTGTTGTTTTGTCAATTTGTTGATATCGCCAACAAAATTGAGATGGTGGATAATAGATGGCGATAGATAAATATTTTCAGCAATGCATTATTTTTTTTTGCTCGAGAACCAAGTAGAGTACGAACAGAGATAATTATTTTTTCAAAAATAGAAAAATAATTAATTTATTTATAATTGACCTCATTAAAAAGGATTCTGCTGCATATTTTGAAAATTTAACTCAGATTTTCCTAGCAA
The DNA here is from genome assembly GCA_900490015.1 of Megastigmus stigmatizans. Lineage (NCBI taxonomy): Eukaryota > Metazoa > Arthropoda > Insecta > Hymenoptera > Megastigmidae > Megastigmus > Megastigmus stigmatizans. Next base: position 3,812 of record UELV01138038.1, read on the forward strand.
AGTATAAACGAAGATGTACTCTTCTACGAAGGTTATAGAATATGGAATATCGGAACTAGTAGTACAGATGCTTGACATTGTAGTTTACGAACCTTACACGTCTAATTATTAGTTAATTATTTTTTTTTTGATTATATGAAATCTATTAAAATATATTTTATTAGATTGTTTGAAATCTATTGTAAATTTTTTATGGTGAACGTTCTCTAGTCAACGTTTGAATAGAACGTGGACGTTCAAGTTGTGTTCACTATTACAAAGCCCCGTAAATGTCCGTTAGTTTTCTATACAAGATAATATTTTGATATATTCATAAGTATTGCTGACAAACATTTTTAACACTTTGTTACCCACGGATTTCAGTTTCGGAATTGAAAATCGAATAACGAGATTGAGTTTTAACCCAAAGAGTGAGCGAAAAAATCTTAAATTTTTGACTAACAGATCTTAATCCCCTGGTTAAGTGTTCTGAAACGGACAAGAATATCCATATGGGACTCTTAATTTACGATTTATGGACTTCAAAAAATTTGTATTACAATATAAATTGAAGAAATTACTGCAGTATTTTTTGCTGGTACTTTTGAATAATGACTGTAAATATGGATACTTTGTTCATGATAATTTGAATTTTTTCCAATTCGGCTATATATCTACCTGCAGAGTTCGTATATGGGGACTGAGTGCCTTAGGTTGCCATATAGACAGACTCTTACCTCTACACAGATGTATGTTTGTGTGAATGTATGTATGTCAGAAAGTATGCGTAAAAGTATGGAAAAAGGTATGGCAGAAAGTATGCCTAAAAGTATGGACAAAAACAAATATAGGTATGTGGAGGACCCAAATCTAAGTGATATGTACTAAAAAGTAGACAAATCAAAGGTATGCGTTTCTCATGAAAAACTCGCAATGCCAAAAAAATTTCGATTAATCAAATTGTCAAACCTTGTTTCAAACAGTTATTGAAAAATTAAAAAAGATCGATTTTAGACGTCTCTGCATTCTACGCAAAAGCTTATAAAACTATTTAAATTTTACAGGTCAATCCTTGTAGCTCCTTTTGGCAGAATAAAAACGCCCCCTTTTGATTTTCTCTCCTATAATAAAAGCTTCTAAGGTATAAAAACTGTTTTTTTGGTCTTATAATTTTTCGTGAGAAACGTACACCTCTGATTTGTCTACTTTTTAGTACACATCCTTTAGATTTCGATCCTCCACATGCCTATATTTGTTTTTGTCCATACTTTTAGGCATGCTTTCTGCCATACCTTTTTCCATACTTTTAGGCATGCTTTCTGCCATACCTTTTACCATACTTTAACGCATACTTTCTGACATACATACATTCACACAAACATACATCTATGTAGAGGTAAGAGTCTGTCTATGTGGCAACTTAAGGCACTCAGTCCCCATACATGAACTCTGCAGGAAGGTATATATCCGAATTGGACAAAATTCAAATTATCATGAACAAAGTATCCGCATTTACAGTCATTATTCAAAAGTACCAGCAAAAAATACTGCAGTAATTTCTTCAATTTCTATTGTAATACAAATTTTTTGAACCCCATAAATCGTAAATTAAGAGTCCCATGTGTATATTCTTGTCCGTTTGAGAACACTAATCCAGGGGATTAAGATCTGTTAGTCAAAAATTTAAGATTTTTTCGTTCACTCTTTGGGTTAAAACTCAATCTCGTTATTCGATTTTTAATTCCGAAACTGAAATCCGTGGGTAACAAAGTGTTAAAAATGTTTGTCAGCAATACTTATGAATACATCAAAATATTATCTCGTATAGAAAACTAACGGACATTTACAGGGCGTTGTAATAGTGAACGCAACTTGAACGTCCACATTCTATTCAAACGTTGACTAGAGAACGTTCACCATAAAAAATTTACAATAGATTTCAAACAATCTAATAAAATATATTTTAATAGATTTCATTTAATCAAAAAAAAAAAATAATTAACTAATAATTAGACGTGTAAGGTTCGTAAACTGCAATGTCAAGCATCTGTACAACTAGTTCCGATATTCCATATTCTATGTCTGAATTTTCAAAATATGCAGCAGAATCCTTTTTAATGAGGTCAATTATAAATAAATTAATTATTTTTCTACTCTTGAAAAAATAATTATGTCTGTTCGTACTCTACTTGGTTCTCGAGCAAAAAAAACATAATGCAATGCTGAAAATATTCATCTATCGCCATCTATTATCCACCATCTCAATTTTGTTGGCGATATCAACAAATTGACAAAACAACACTCCGTATACTCGGTATTCTCCGTAACCTTAAAAACACTTTTTTCCGAGATCATCGAAGATCGGAGTGAAGTTGCTGCACTCGGCTCGCCGCTCGTTAACGTGACGACGACGAACCCAACTGGAACGGTCATTTTAGACCTGTAATTTCGACAACGACGATGAATAATAAATATTTCTAATATTTATTACGAAAGGATAAAAATATTATCGCTAACCAAAAACGACTATTTCGACTTATTTTTATCCCGCCTGCAAGAATATGGCAGAAATATTGGCTAAAAATATTTTGTTTGGAAAATAAATTTTTTATCTTTTGAACCAACAATTTTACATTTATTCTGGCTATACCATTGAATTCTTATTACAACTTAACGTCAAATGAGACCTGCTGCACTTTTATTTTTCTATCCTGTTACGAATAAACTTAATTCAAAAGTGGTGCATGCAAAGTGTGTCACGTGGTATACTTGCGAGTGCCCTCATGATTTTACGAGTGTTAATTTTTCTCTAGCACATATTTCTCGTCACTCTCGTCGTCGTCGTCGTCCTCGTCGTCGTCGTCGTCCTCGTCGTCGTCGTCGTCCTCGTCGTCGTCGTCGTCCTCGTCGTCGTCGCCTGTTTTAGAATCTACCTCGTCGACCCCAAAAACGCATTTACAGCTTCTGATTCTTCTTCTAATCAACTCATCCAAAGAGGTTTGCTTACTTGTAGGTTTTTGTTTCTCCAGTTCTTTGTAAAGTCTATTACTATCGTTTTCTGTAAATTCTTCTAATTTAATACTTGCGCTACGTGAGATCTGTGTAAGCACTGTGCGCAACCACCGACGTAATAAGTATGCTCGATTTAAACTGCGCACACCCCTTTTAATACCGAATATATTGTTTCCAGGAGCACCATTTCTCGTCCCATGTCAGATTCTATATATTTTACTTTATCTGCCCCACGCGCGTAGATTTTCGGTGCTCTTATATCCCGCAGTTGCGTCTGTATTTGTTCAAGTGCAATATCTTCTTGTAACCACTGTAGACCGTGTATAAAATGAGAAGTATACTGATTACTGTGTTTTATTTCCTCTGGCAGTTCATCACATTCGTGTGGCGATTTAATTATCCAGTGTCCAAGAGATCTTTCTCTCGTTAAATTAACTATAGCAATTTCTTTTGGGAAAACATGGTTATTCCAGTCTCTTAAGCCGTGAATATCTATTACATAATCCATGATTGAGACTACTCTCGAAAGTGTTTCAACGAATACTGACAGCATTGTACACTCTGTAGCCTATTTTTGTAGACTCCCCCCACCACTCATGCGTTAAAGTCAGTTATGATTTGTCGACTTGAATCGATTTCGAGAACGTTATCGTACCCAGCATAAAGTATACAGTTTATAGTTGATGTGAGAGCCTTATAAAATTTCAGTTCTATACGTACACTACCATGTTTTACGAGATTTCATTGCACAGCCGAATTAGCAGCTAGATCGGGCGTCAAATCGAATGCAAAAAGACAATATCTTCGGTTATTATCTGAACGTGGGATGTTAATAGAATCATTGTGAAAATGTATACCATAGCCTGAAAATAGAGTGTGGTAAGCCTGGACGAGCGATGGGTTTTGATCGTCAAATTTAGGCTGAATTGGTTTAATGGGTACCTGCACACTGTCCACGTAAAGCGAGAGGTGATTTATGTGGTAATGCTGAAAATTGAATGGACTATATCTGCGATTGCCATTAAACGCTTTATTATCGACAAAACCAATTATAATTCTTTTAGGTAAATGTCAAAGTATAACATTATTCAGAGTATCGCCATGAATACCGCTATGCACCACTGATACGCCACTGATTGGATATTTAGCTGTAGCTTTTGTCATAGCATTGGCATGTGCTGAAATGATACTTGGACTCACCTGTACACGGCGAATAATTAATGATGCTTGTCTAATATGTACAGTAAATTTATCAGTTACACTACGTAGAGATTGTTTTTTCTTGCTGCTCTTCCTTTTACGCCCTCGCTTACTTACGACGTTTGTACGCCTCTTCTTATGCTGTTTTCGACTGTGCACTGCTGAACGGTTCTTGACGGACTGACGCTTTCGTTTTTACCGCCTCGTTTATATCCCGAACCTTTCATTATTTCTGAAATTTTCTTCACTGCTTTCCTTTTCAGATTTTCTCCCGACTCTCGCGCTTGTCTGCGTACAGCCTGTTTCAAAGTAGTGCCACTGTCGCCAATGTCATTCAGCACATGTACACCATGTTCTAATAGCCTCTTTACCAACTGCTTTTACCCCACTGGCAAAATAAGGTAGTACTTTACGAAAAAGACCACTGAGAAAACTGCCTATATCATGTCCGCGCTGATAAACCGATCCGGAAAACACTCGTCTCACTCCACCACCGCCGATCTGATCAGTGTAATCAGCTGTGTACTGAACCATTACATTTGGTAATTTTTTTCTAGTAAATACGTTTAAAGTGAAGTGTAACAGTCAACGTTCCGTACTCGAATGGTATATATTTTCTATGCTGATCTCTTATATCTAAAACAACATTCTGCAGAGTATTATTCAATAGAGGTTTGTAATTAATTGGTGAGAACTGTTTTACCATAGTGGGCTCTAATCTGTACTTTGTACTGTCCAAGCAGACTATACGAAGAAGTGCTGCTTGGGTGTCACCCACTGCATAGGGTAGACATATATCTGTATATAGAGCGTTAACGAACAGATTATCACTTTCGACGGGCTCGGGTAGAGCCAAAAATTCTAAGCAAAAAATAATTAAGAAACTTTTCGATCCGAGCAGTAATAATCGATTGAAAATCAGTCGATCGCGCCAACCAGCGTAGAGCTATAGCCGCAAGCGGAGCACGAGGAGTACTGATTTTCAATCGATTTTTACTCAGTAATTACTGATCGGATCGAAAAGTTCCTTAATGATCTATCTGATTCCGTCGAAAGTGATAATCTGTTCGTTAACGTCCTGTATATGTAGAGCTGATCGGTTATAGCTCGTGCCAGAGAGGCAGTCTATCATCAGTGACCGTAAAACCTTTGGACTCCATACCACGCGGCGGGTTTAACGAGATAGTATTTGTGAGTCCGTAAGCCTCTTTCTCGAAACCGAATATTCGTATGATTTTCTCTTAAAATGTACGTAATGAGCATTCAGGCACTCGCACACTCTACGAATGATGTAAAAACCTTTTTTCTTCTTTGATGAACCAAGCTGTAAATGCTTATTAAACTTATTAGTACGATATATGACATGAGCTAAATCTGTAATATTCTCATACACTCCCAAGGGAACGGTCATAATACGTGGCGTCGTTAAGATCTATTAGACCCTGTAGCGTTGGTCTTTCCACTATAGTACTCGTTGAATATAAAAAATTACTCTCATGTTCTTGTATCTGTAGCATCAAGTATGGAATATGAATTTCTTTTAATCAAACACTCCAGCTTTTCTGTAATCTGATTTTGTAAGAGGTAAAACAACTTGTTGTATTATCTGGATAGTATAACATACTACTGTTACTCGGTAGCACCAAATAAAAATCATCATCATCCATATTGACGCTCAGATCGATATAATCTTATCTGCCTTAATCCAAGAGTTAAAGTTTTCAGGATAAACGTACCACTTTACTAAGACCTCTTTCTTATTTCCACGCCCCTTGCTCTTAATTACACGTTCAATTTTAAATTCAGAATTCTCTGTTACACGTTTATGGCCGACTTGCACTAATTCTTAAGGATAAAAAATCCACCTATTGTCTCACACCCTAAATCGATTAATTCATACGTATATAAATTTTGTCGTTTTGAAACCCGAGAAACTTTGAATATCTCCTCACTATAGTTCTTCTCATAACCTTTTGCAAAGGTGCCTTTTATATGACTGATGCGTACATAAGAACCAAGCTCGTATATATGAGTTCGACTTTGTCTGCGCTGATTCAGAGATCGCTTCTTCAAATTTTCCCGAGCAGTAGCCGCATTGTAAACGTTCACTTTGGCCGGCATCATTTTTGTACCTGTGTGCAGAGTATGATTGTAGGCTTTGACGATATTTTCTAGTACATCTATATATTTATGGGTATTTTTATGAGTGAAATATCTACACATACGTTCTTTAAGTGTACGGTTTAAATGCTCTACTATTGCTACTTTTACATCAGGATATGGAGCTACACGAAACTGTATATTATGTTTCTTGAGAAAATCTTGAAACTGTGATAATTTTTTTTCCTTTATCCGTTTGTACCATTATATGCACGCGACCATTTGATCTTTTTAATATCTTTTCGAATGCACTTGCAACGCTGCGAGCGCTTTTATCACGGAACATTTCAACCCAGGCGTACTTACTGAGCACGTCTATGACAACTAGAATGTAGCAATAACCATTATTATAAGTTTTGAGAGTCTGCATGTCACACAAGTCCATTTCCCAACAATCGTCAATATTTATAACATTGTAATATAATCGCGGAAATCTTCGATGAAGAGGTCGGTGTAACGTATAAGCATCTTGATTATTTAACCAATTATATACACATTTCTTCTCTTTCTGATTAATTTTGATCAAATGACGAGCACAACGCGGCGTAGCCGACATTATCGGAAGTCTCGTAATATCTTTTTCCGTATATGTTCTCTTCTAATAGTCTCATCTAAGTCGGTAACTTTAACCACTTTGTTTGCGTATGATTTACCCCCTTGCGCCGAGCTCTCAGCGGTGGCAGTTGTGCGTATAATGCTTCACCCTAATTAGCTATATTTGTTGAACTTTTTCTCTTTGCAGCCCGACGTTCAACTGGCCTTAATCCTTGTATGAGTTTCAGCACTGTTTCATTACCGACCAAGTTCATAGGGGTCTCGCTTTCACCGATGTATTTAGCAATTTCGGCTCTACCCGTCACTTCTATATTACTTTTTTATTTTAAACTGACAAAGCTTTTTCTATTGGTCTTACAGTCTAATCAATATTAATGGGCAATCAGATTGCCCTTGTTTATAATCACCTCTGCACTTTTTTATTTCTCAGGATATCGTTCACAAGTTCTGCAATATTTGAATGTGGTATTACTTTGTCATACAGTGTGATAGTTCCTGAATTATCCTATTTCAAACGGTGATTATCTACAGCTTTCCAGTGTTTCAACAATAAAATTCCTTTTCTCTTATATGTTTTGGGTACATTATCGAGCATTGTCTCTTCGGAAATTGGTGTTAATGCGGCCTCCTCAATTTCCTGCTTCAATTCGTTTATACCATTATTTCGTTCTACTTGTTTGAAAATGAAGATATCTACGTAAAATCTGTAGATATTTCTGAGCCTTTTCTCTTTTCTCGCTCTTAGAGTGTAAAATATCATGCATTTCAGTATCGAGTCGTGAAAGAGTATCGCCATTCGTTTGTACACTATGCTCGATATATAAAATTTTCTGATCATTGCGAATGTTTTCTCGCTGCTGCAGCTGTTGCTGATTACTAGCATTTGAATACTGAAAAGTTCCCCATTGGTGAGCATCCTCAGGCACAATGATCATTTTACGCGCGTGCTCCATGCTTTTGTCACTACGACTGAATAGGTGTAAATATTTTTGAGAATAATGTTCCTAAAATAGGTGCTAATAGTAGTGGCAAAAAGCTTCCGCCTCCCTGAATAATAGTACGTTTCTTACTAAGTCACTCTGTTGCTGTTCTATTCTTTTTAGTTACGAGCTTCCGCAAAATCTTTTTATACTTTTTCAATCGTGATTTTGGAGAATTTTTCAACTTAAAAACACTTTGTAAAACGTTAAGAGCGCACTCGCAAATACAACGAATTAGACTTTTATCGGCTGAGCGAAGCAATGCTAAACGCTGTTGGCCATCCGCGTGACAAAGAGCATTTAAAACAGCAACACACTTTATCGTAAAATGATGCGGTATACAGGCACAATCTGGATCCCTCCTCAACGATGTTTTCACAGTCATAGTTACTCTCACACTGGCCAATATGTACCGAGTACACGGTTATTTTAAAGAAATTTAGATGTTTTGTCGGAAAAAATAGCTGTTCGAAAATGAAATTCCTCCTTTGTAATCTGTTTTAAATCCAATAAAAGATAACCTTGAGCCAGGGCTTTACTGTCGAGATAAGCTTCCTGTAAGAATTTTGGATCCTCTGGGTAGACCGATCGAGCCAGATACTATATCTGAGCACGATCGCGCGGATTTTTAAAAATAACAATATAATTTGCATTCAATGATATATCGCATTGGCCGCTGCCTTTGTGAAAAACATTTTGCGTAATGAATATAACACTCATATTTTTATGATGATTACCTTTTGTAAATAAATCAAGTATAGTATTATTTGACGATTCACGCATGAAGTCGACGATTACTATTAATTTTTTCTTTTCGTTATCGTTAGAATAGTCGGATACCTGAGGCAGACTTTTTGTGCTTAGACGTCCTAAGTTTAGCAAAGGCTTAGTCTACGGATGACTAGGAATCGATTTCAAGGAAGTGTTTGAGGACCGCCGTCTTAAATCCGCGCAAAGATGGAAGATCGCGCAGATTGTCTTGATGAGAGTTCCAAAAGCACGCACACTGAACCTGGAAAGATCGCATACCAGTTTCCGTGCGCACTCTTGGCACCAAGAGTTCTTGTGAAACACCCCTGCTAGTGCTCCTGGACTGGTGTTCGTGGAAAAATGCCGCTAAGGCAGTTGGTTCATTGAGCCGAAGGATTTTATACATTAAAATGACGGAAAAATACATCCTCCGACTGTCAACGCGCAACCAGCCCAAGCGCTTTCTATAGGGGGTGATGTGCTCATCCCTCCTAACACCGTAGATAAATCGCACACATGTATTATTAAGTCTCTGTAGTCTTATGCTCGGCTCGTCGGACGTGTCAAGACGGGGTAAGACTAGAGCTCCAACCAGCCTTCTGCGCAAAGTCTCGGTGATACATGCCCTTATAAACCGCAGACTATGAAGGGCTTTATTTACTTTTTTAGTTACACTATCGACCTGCGGTTTCCACGTTAATTTACTATCTAATGTAACACCGAGACTCACGACCGCGCTGGAGAAAGGCACAAGTGCAACACCCCCATATCAACGTCTTGCAATCCCATTGTAACCAAATCATTATCATATTTACGAGAATCAAACAAAATTGCTTTAGTCTTGCCAGCATTGAGACGGAGGGATAAGCGCTCGGCCCACATCGACACCAGTCGTGCCGCATCGGACAGGCGAGCTATGCCCTCCAGAAGTTCACCCGCAGGAACTTGCAGATAAATCTGGAGGTCATCGGCATATAGAATGTGCCTGACCGCCCCACGACCAAAGAGGTCTTTCAGGTCATTGATATAGAGACTGAAGAGCAAAGGCCCGAGGACCGACCCCTGTGGTACACCTAAATTTGTCTCAACCCATGAAGAAGAACCATTTTTAGATAAAACGCGTGGAGTACGGCCTTGTAAATACGATTTAATCCACAGGAGTGCGGACCTCGAGAACCCGAGATCGCGCAGTTTGCTCAACAATCTCGAAGGAGAGATGGTGTCGAATGCCTTGCTGAAGTCGAAGAGCAACAGCAAGGTGATCATCCTTCGATCAATGCCTATACGATTATCGTCAGTCAATTTAAGCAGGGCTGTCTGAGTACTGTGATGTTGTCTAAACCCTGCCTGAAAAGGATCGAGAATGCCGGTCCTGGAGAGAAAGCTGGTGATTTGAGAGTGAGCAATCTTCTCGAGCACCTTGGAAAGAAAACACAATAGGGCGATGGGACGAAAGTCCGAAACTGAAGATGGAGCTGAAATCTTTTTTAAAGCCGCTAAGTGTGCCGTCCTCCAGTCGCCGGGAAAGACCCCCTGAGCATAGGAGGAGTTGAATAAACGAACTATATAATTCCCCAACACTGGCAGAGACTTCACTACAACACTCTTTGGTATATCATCCGCACCCCTCGCCTGTGATGAAAAATGAGATATGGTGAGAACTACATCTGGAAAAGAAACGGGTTGAAAAGAAAAACCATCATCAGATGCGGACTGTATAATATCCAATACATTGTCTATATTCTCGTTGGGTGCGACTATCACACCCGCAAAGTGAGAGTTCAGCTCCTCCGGGGTGAAACCATGCAACTCCTCCTTGCTTTTAGGCAAGAGGCCGAGATTACGCATTTCCCTCCAAATATCTTTCCTATGATCAAGAGCGTCAGAAAGCTGATTACTAAGATAGGACATACGCTCTGGATTCATACGCATCTCGACCTCGTTACGTAAATGAAGAAATTCATCCAGGAGCACGGCACTCCCGGTTCTTTTGTACCATCTATATGTAGCGTCACGTTTATTGATGAGTAGTTGAA
>UELV01138042.1:0-14020 GCA_900490015.1 Megastigmus stigmatizans
CCATAATGACATCAATTACAAACAATTTAAGACCAATTACATCAAAATTGATCAATCGATTGGACCTGTAGGTTACGCCAAAGCCAAATTTTTGAAACTGACACAACATAAGATAAAATAGGCATAGAGGCTTCTACTAGAGCTCATTTTGTCAGGAATCCAATATACTTTTAGAATATTATGTGAAAATTTTACTAATTATTATAATTTTTTTGTTTTAGGTGAATGAACATCAAAAAATTTATAGGTGTATACTCCCCTTAACTCTTTTATTGCAAAGTTCCATTAAACGAACACGTCAGACATGCATATTTTTTATTTTAAAAGTATTTTACATTTGTTTAAAGCATACAGGTGGTATATAATAAACATAATTTTTATGTATCGAATATTTTAAAATTTATATCAACAACCATTCAATTACTATTTTTGAAAAACTACAGCTTTCAAAATTTGTTGTCGCTATTTCATAGTCCAAAAATAAAAAAAAAACAATATTATTGTCTCTCAAAACCTTTTATCGAATTGTAAAATCGGATAAGTTCAAGCGAGCAGTACATGTCATGGTTCAAAAATAAAAGTAATAGAATTTATTTTAAAGTTGTAAAAATCCCAAGTAGATAGATTCGTTCTATATTTGATTTAAAAATCGAAAATCTAATAAATTTATATGAAAATCGAAAAAGCTTGAACTTTTCCCAAATACAATGAGCTCTTTATAAGTTTAAGAAACTGGAGCAACCTGTGTCTGTTTAATAAGAATAATAAATCTGAATGTATAAGCAGTCTTACTGTACCTACACAGTTTTTCTTCACTTACATGTACATATAACAAGGCAAGCTTAATTCTGGAGTATCATCATATCAACTAAATGAAAATATTTGTAAAATAGTTCCACAAGTAATAAAATAACTGGATTCTATATTCACTATTCTAGTCTCAGCCCAGTTGGGCCGGAAAAAAAAGAAATTACAATTTATACAAATTACTATTACAGCTGCAAGCCGTTGCGGATGAATCTGCAAAATATTGGTAGTTCGCGTTATGCGCAAAACGATGCCGTTTTACATTTCGAGTTATATTTACTTATAAATGTGCTTTAATATATTTTTCATGAAAATGAAACCAATTTTATGATCAAGGAAAATTTCGAAAAATTACTAGTGATATTTTTCTATCTGCATGCCAGTAATAGTTATTCATTTATAGACATACGCTTTTTATCTTATATCGACACCCTGACCATATATTCTATACTGTAAAGGTTATTATAAGTTGAAAAAATTTAAATAAATTTAAAAAAATTGTTATTGCTATTAATTATTCCAATAATAAATTTATTTTGATTTTTAATGAATAGAAGTTGTTAGTGCTGTAACAAAATAATAAGCCGCTGCCAATTCATTGGCACTTAGCTTCTTCTAACTCAATGTTTTTTTCGAATATACATTTATTATATAATTTATAAATAAAGTAAGTAATTAAACTATTTAAAAATATTTCGAAAATTATATAAGACATTTAGAAACTTTTTTTAAATTTTATAGTTGATAAATTGAAAATATATTTTTAAATTTTATATTAGTCTTCTACATTCAATAATAATAAAAATATTGTTAATTTCTAAAAAAAATATAGAATATTAATAATAGGTGAAATGAATTTATTGATCCTCATAGAATATACTGCAAAACTTGTAAGTTTTAATTATTCTGTATTGATAATAACAATAGAAATTGTGATTGCATTTCTATTATGCAATAGTTCATAAGTCTTGAGTCAGCCTGAAGAGGAGGGTATACTTTTTTAAGCCCTCGAAATTTCGCAAAAAGTTAAATAAACAAGTTTTGCAGTATATTCTATGAGGATCGATAAATTCATTTCAACTATTCTGAATATAAAAGGAATAATAAATTCATCATCTTACTATAAAATATTAATTCCTAAAAATTTAACAGATTCATGCTAACAATAATCTATAAAATTGAGTAAATTTTCATAATGATTAATAAAGAAATTCTAAATTTGTAACCATAGTTTCAAAAAATGACATTTTTCGAAATAATAAAAGAACGACGCAAGCAATTTCAAAAAATAATAATTCAGGTATTATACTGTAGGTAATTTAATGCTCTTTTTAACGTATATTATAAGTTTATTAAACATTAAACTTCCCTTGATAAAAAAGTTAAAAGACTAAAAATCAAAAAGTAATTTTCTGAAATAAAATAAAAGAGAATCAATGATTCTTAAAATTTATTTTTCCGGCTTCATGCAGCAAAAGAACCGAGTACTTAAAACACACACACACACACACACACACACACGCACATACAAAAAATTTCTCCAAACTACTAAGTTTTTGTTCCAAAAGTCTTAAAAAATCTTTTTAAGTATTTTTGGAAAAAAAAAATTTTCTCTAAAACATAAATATAGCACCTCTAGATAGTATATAATTATATTTGAGCTTACAAGATTTATTTTAAAAAAAATTATCAAAATGATTATCTATATATAGTTATTTAAAATTCCTCGAAGTGCAATGCAACATATTTCCACATTCAAGTTTTATACGAGTAATATTTAAATTTTGGACTCACAAACCTTTTTAAGCGGACTCTATCTCGAAACTTCCCCTTCTACAAATAATATTTTTACACTTGACCTGTGAAAAATATTACGAAAAATATGTGCTTTCGTATATTTAAAAAAAAATACAAGTTTCTCGCGAGTGCAAAAATATATAGAAAGTGAATTTAGCTATTGGATATTACATCAACAACGTATAGGTAAGTGTAAACATGTCCAATTGAATGACAATTTCACAAACTTCAAATTTCATTTATTATTTGCATAAAAGACATAGTTAATGAATCGTTGTGAACATTTATTTTCATAACAATAATATTTAGCTGGTCTACTCGTTTCTCGCAAATAACCGTTTCATGTCCAATCAACCAGACATAATAATTAGCATTCGCTCATAACAAAATCACGCACAATATGTATTTTATTAAGCACAAAATAGCCATAACAGATGCATAGAGTCCAGTATTATAAGCTCCACAGTTATAACGATCCTTTCATAATATACTCAGAGTAAAGGAAGCACTCTCGCCCAGTTCTAATCAGAAACCGTCCCAACTTTTTCCTCGCAACAGCCGCGAATCCCCAACATAGTACTTCCTCACCGCGTCGCGCACAAATCTATCACACAGCTCATAAAAAGGGTGTATATAAGCAGTGGCATAAGCGCGCGGCGCGGGTGGAAGGAGAGAGGCGAGAGGTACACCTTTCGGTATTGATCGACGCAGAGAGGCAGTCAATAAAGGCATCGACCATAACGCGAACAAATGGCTCAGCGATCATCCCGAATCGCTGCAATATCGCTCAGGCTACAAGGCCGCAATTCCTCAAGCTGGCCCACATTATCCGATCGTATCTCAAACAGCAGCAATAGACCTATAGCCAAACAGCCATAAAACAACGTTGTGCTGCGGGGCTGCGGAGGAGGACACCATCGCCCAGAAAGCGCCTTAACGGCCTCTTGGCAGGTACAATACAGCTTGTACAGAGGCGACATATAGGATAGAATAGGGCAGTGCAACGCCGCTCGTGGCTGCTTCGGATGCGCTAACTGCCGCTCGCGCGACATTAATTTATGCGCCATCGTAATTGGATTATATACGCGGGCGTCGAGTGAATTTGCCTGGCTCTGCGACTCTCTCTCTCTCTCTCTCTCTCTCTGTGTGTGTGTGTAAGAGGATTGGCATCATCCTTATCAAAGTCATCGTCGATGAGGGGAAGACAGACGACGCTCACATAAGCCTACCGATTTATATATGACCGCCACTATGGACAATACGTTGTGTATGAATTTATGAAAAGCTCGAGTGAACCAAAATGAGGTTTATTCGTGCAACAGAGTTTCGATGGCTTTAGTTGGAATTTAAGTGAGGAATATTTGTTATGGTTCGAATGCAAGTGGAAACGATACATCTCATTTTGTCTACTATTGTTAATATCTATTTTGGTTAGTGCTTATAATTAAATGAAAGTAGTGCGAGTTGAGTATACTTATAGTTTTATTGAATTTTTGCTCCAAAAGTTTATTAAAAACCAATTGAAATTTTTACGTTTTCTTTATTTTTCAGCCATGAGTAAATATTTTGGAAAAACATTCAGTGCGCACTGACTCGTATTTTGAGTTTAATCGTTTATTAAGCCGTGCAGTATTAAGATGTATTATTTAGAAAACATTCGGATGTGTATTCACGTAATAATCATTGTACAGCTTTTATTTGAAACTCGCGGTTAATGGAGTATTGGAATAAGAGAAGGAAGGCCATGTTTTTCATGAATTTCAATGAAGTTTGTCTCGAACATTTTTTATCGGTTACATAGAATCAGTTTTTTGATACTGCATATACTTTTCGTTTCTAGACAATAATCTTGGTATCCTACACCTATACGTTTAAGTATTATTCTGTATTTTCTTGAATGATTGATTGCTAAAGGCTTATGACTTTTTGATCAATGTCACAAACAACTCAGGCATGTTAATAGCTTTTACTAAAAAAAAATCTCATTCGCTTTTTCTGTTTTGAATTTTGATGGTACTACACAATATAAATAACAAATTTTATACATTTTTATGCTGTTCTCATGAATACTTTAAAAATTATTCTAAACAAAATCAACGTTAACGTGCACCTTTCAGAAGAGCATTTATAACCTCCAAACTCACTAAATTTAACCCAAAACTAATGTTGAACATTATTGTTAACTAGCCTATTTGATTAGTTTCTCTATTATTAATTTTCGACTTTAACACATAACGGATAAATACGAGTAGTTTAAAATTTTTAAAATATATAAAAATATTTTAAAATAATAGTTTACAAAAATACCTAAATAAAAGTATTATGTTAGCAATGTAAAAATTTTCATTTGTTTTTACAAACTGGATGAAGGCTTGCATTTTTTCGAATTGAAGATCAGGTTAAAAATTGTATACAATATTGGTTTTCCTCTAAAAAAATTGAGGTTCCCAAATCGTTTACAAAGTGCGCAGTAAGAAAACTTGACCGAAGTACAGGATATCAATCGTCCAGATCGCAGTTTTTATCCTCCCTCTCACTCTCTACTCTCCAAACCCTATACAGAAAAAAATATCCGGCCAAATCCTGGGATAACCAATTGAAAATTATTAGAACAGGCGCAGAAAGTCAAGTTGGCCCGCTATCCGCAGTGATAAAGAGCCCTCGACGAGGCGAACGGCGGCGCGTGGCATCGACATCCGAGCCTCGCGCGGCCAAACCATCCGCTCACTCCACTATGCACGAGCGATTTTTCCCTCTTTACGCACACCCACACCCTCGCAGACAGAGAGGTGCATAGGGTAGGCAGACGCGGTGCGGCAGTGACTCTCGACGCGCGAGTGGCCTTCGTTAAATATTTGATTTCGCTTTTATGTACCGTTTCAATGGAGCCGTGCGCTTTGCGTCTGGCTTTTGTTTTTTTTCCCCCTCTACCGCCACCCTTCTGGGCGCTTTTTTTTCGGCAGCTGCTCTCGCGCGCGGAGGGCTAAAGGTTTTTGTCGCTCGCACCACCTCCGCAATGTATTATATTTTTCATGCCCAAGCGCCCTCCCCCATCCACCGGTGTATTTTCCCGGCTTCGCTGCGTGATGCGCGCATCGGATTTTATATCGCGCTGTCCTCTGGTGCTTTTATTTGGAAAATTACGCGCGCCCTTTTCAGTGGCGCGACACTTTATGAAAAGGGCTGCGCAGGAATAAACAGTTGAAGGGAATTGAAGATCAGAGGAAATCGAGGCTAAATCGCTCGCGCGCCGTTGGTGCTGCTGCTACTGCTGCTATACCCTACCTGTTTGAAAGTCTGGGAAATTATTTTCGGAGCTTCTCGATGGTAGCTGTAAAAGGAGGATCGAGATGGAAGCTGTGAGAGCTACTGATGTTATTTTCTCTCTAGCATTCCGTAAAGTCGAGGGTTCTTCTAACCAATTGCATCCGTGTATATTTTCGAAAACTAGTTCCGGATATAGTACTTTTCCTTCCGTCTATACTCGTTCGGAAAAATAAATAAACGGTAATCGTATATGGCCCATACTTGATATATTTTTCTAAATATATAATACAACTAACAAATAACTAAACACATAAGCTGTAGCATAGTGTAAATATAGATATAGGATATGTACTGCGTAAGTATAACTATAGGGTGGTACTTTGTATAGTTATAGTAGCCAATAAATATTGACTATAAATGAATATATTTAATTGGACAGTAAGCGATCTTTATTGTAAGATATACTATAGATGTACAATAGTTGTATTTGTGGTATTTGTGGTACTGGCCGGTAACTATTCAATATGGTTTTAGCACTCAAGCCGAAAGGTCCTATTGTACATCTATAGTATATCTTACAATAAAGATCGCTTACTGTCCAATTAAATATATTCATTTATAGTCATTATTTATTGGCTACCCATGTAAACTATTGAAAATGAACAAGTGAGTAAAACTATAAACATACCGTTTCCATGAAATTACAAAACTATCCCACATTGCCTTTTTCATTTAATGTAATTAAATCTGTTATAATCTAAACGAAAGGAAGTATCCTCATTCGCATTTAAAGTAAATTCGCGTTATAGTAGTGGAGTAAATTTTTATTAGAGAACTTATCGCTTCCCTTTTAGTCCATGAATTTACTTCAAATTGATTTAAATTTCGCTCCAAATTCACTGAAAAGTACGCTCGTTTCAATCTCCTTTTATGTGATTCTTTCAGTCTAAAGGATGTGCGCACTTTTTTTTATCGCGTTAAATAATCCAAGTGTAAATCATTTGCAAATTAAGTTTTGCCCAAATCGTGTGGGTAAAAGTAACTAAATGAATTCCAACAATTATTCAACATGTATCGTGGTAGTTCTTCAATAAGAAGGTATAATGTTTCAGCCGTCACTCTCGTTAATTATCAGCTTCTCTGTATTATTATGATATTCTGAAATTTTTAAAATTAATATTATAGAAGCTGTGACAAATCCAAGATAATTTCTATTTATAAAAACTCGTGAATCAAACTATATCTATATACAACGGTTTCCTCAGAGCATTCATTACTACTCGAGGTCATAAAACAATCGCATCTTCATACCCTATAACCTATACCCGAAGCAAAACGAAAAAAAGCAACTGTCACCCGGACCCCACAGTCAGCAGCTTCGCGCAAAATCGTTAAAGCTCGCTGAAGCTGGGGGAAACAAGGACAAGAAGCAGCTACGGCGAAATCAGTCCTATCAAAGATCTCCGGTAGGTGGCCCGGGGATATATATATATATATATATATATCCCCTTGCAGCTGCTGGCCGCGAGAGACCCGGAAATAAATCGAGACGATTTCCACGCTCCGTGTATAGTTCGCAGAGGCGAGCATCAGCAGCAGCAGCAGCAACAGCAGCAGCATCAGGCAGCCGCGCTCGCGCGGCACAAGTGCGCGCTTTCTTATATATGTATACCTACACCCAAGGCAAAGCAGTAGGAGCGTCTCGAGAGGGCTTGCTCCACGAGCGCTCGCGTGCGCAGACGTTTTACCGACAATTGCTCGCTCGAGCGGCCTCCTCGGCTCCAGAGGTGCTCCCGAGCCACTTTAACGATGTCTCTTTCTCCCTCTCTCTCTCTGTCTCTCTCTTGGAACAGTGCAAGAGTTTTGTCGCGTAGCCTCGGCCTTATGCACAGAGAAAAAGAGCGAAGAGAGAAGCAGAGGAGCGCGGAGGAGGAGAGGAATCGAGGTGAATGCGTCTCGTCGTGCGTATAAAGCGATTGCATGCACGAGAGGAGGAGGAGGCGCTGTACAGCTCGCTCGGTTGCCCAAAACTGTTGGGAAATTGCGCGGATAAAGGGGACTCGTGTATAGGAGGAACAGCAGCGACTCGGGGGAGGCTTTTAAAGTTCCACCGCGCGTATGACGCATTAAAGCCGCCGCGGAGTCTTTTTTCCTACGTCTTCGCTGTGGCCTCCGCTATAGGTGATCTTGGTAGGTGGACTACGCCAGCTTTTGACCGAGAATCTTCGGCGGTAACGGCTTGCGTTTTGCGATGCACCCTTTATTGCTTTCGCTTATTTATTTTTTTCATAAGAGATGCGGAAAGTTTTGAATTCGGGCACGAATTTTCACGCAGGGAGTGTATTGTAAATACAGGAAAGACTTCCGATATGTGCAAAAATATCGAAATTTCTGGGTATTTTTCGGTATGGGGAAGGCTCCCTGCGTTTTTACTCGCTTTTTTTTTATTTATGATGCCGTTCTTCAAGTTTATGAGATAAAAAAAGTAAACAAAAAGTAGTGAATTTTATAGTCGAAATTGGATGTGATCGTCGGCGAGGGAACGTAAAATTCATATTTTTTTTATAGCTTATTTAAACCCCCTCTCCACTCCCACTGCATATTACCTCAAGTATGACCCCGAGGTAAGACTTGAAATTTTGTTTGCATTTTACAACGGTTATATTACAACCTGTATTACGAGAGAAATTTGAAAGCTCTCGAATTGCAGCTTCGTTTGCTAGCTTTATTTTTAGTATGGACTCTGATGAATGGTGTATAATAAAATAGTCTCAGAATTATTCATAAAATTAAGTAAAATTAAGTATTAGTTTTATTCATTGATCAAAAGTGGTTTATAGTTTCAATATTGAAGTCACATAATTACTATGTAAAAATACATTTTCGAACGTAAATAAATAAAATTTGAGTTAATTTTGTAATTACCTATTGTTTTCAGTTTAATCGAAAAAACAATACATTCAGCTGAATCAACTAGCAAACTTTTTCGAATAATCTAGTTCAATTTTAAAATAGTCAAAACGTTAACAAAATGGTTATCGTTTTGCTTTCATTTCCTGATATTTTCTATTTAATAGAGATCTCTCTAATTATGAATAAAAAATTTCGAAAGCAGAGCTTTTTAAAAAACTAATCGTATTGATCTTATAAATCAATTTTTCACATTTAGAAATCAATACATATTTAATGTGACTTATTCGATTTAAAATCCGTATGCCACTTTATTTCCTGTGTATTGAAGAGCCGCTGTGCCAAATTGCACTTCGATCTGTCAAATAGTTCATTGCCTGTGGTATTTCAGTAAATTACTTTTTTTATTATATATAAAATGTAATGAAAAAGGAATTCACGTGTGAATACCATTCTAAAATTACAAATGTTTTAATAAAGTTGTATATTTGTTACATGCAGTATGTATAAAATAATTTATATTTGTAAAAAATATAAGAGAAATACTTTTTTCACCAGGGAATATTGTATTTGGCATGAAAACTCGAGCTTTTCGAATAATTTATGAAATAAACGTTGAAATGTAAAATTGTTTAAATTAATTTAAATGAAAAATATATACTTTCTCCTCTCTAGGAATTAAATGAAAATAGTTTAAAAATTAAAAAATAAGTTATTTTAAACATTTTTTTAGTAAATAGATAAATATTTTCATTCCATTTAACCCTTTATAAATGTCAAATTATAGTCCGGGAGGGTAGCGCCGCAGCCGTTTTGGTGGTTTCATTTTATCAAAGCTGGATTATCTTTTATTTCGTTCATTAAGTAATCAATAACGGAGAAACGCTAGTCAGCCGCCCAGCTTCGAGTGCGCCTTTTAACAACAATATTGTCATCGTGTAAAAAGAAATTAGGCATTGGGCTTATTTCATCATGGCTGAAATGTTTTACATTGCCAAAGGAATATGAGACCAGATGAATGAAACTAGTCAGACGCGCCGGGGTGGGTGCTTTCTTTCGTGGTCCAGTTTCAAATAAGTAAAACAAAATTTTCAATGACCTCATTTCATCAAGCCTGAAAATTGGTATAGTAGTTGTTTAAATGATAGAGTTTAAGAAAAAACATAGTCAGTCGGCGCAGATAAGGGGATTGCAAGCGACTGATGCAATAAATGAAATATAAAAGTAATCTAAAGGTACGCTGCCAGCGCACCTTTAAAGTCTTTGCTTTTATCTACATGCTATACGTAATATGCATACTAATATATACTATTTCTTTATCACAGCATAAATATGATTAGCATTCTATTTACAACTGATGTAGTCAGATAATATCATCAACAAGAACGTAACCAAGTGTGCAAAAGCAGCACGAAGAGTCTCGAGCATTAGTTTTAGTATGAATAAATGAAGCTTTTGGTTTGATAGGCGGATTATCAATTAAAGGAAATACCCGCGCAGTGCACAGGATAGTCGACTCCGTTTACAAGCTCAAGTCTCCGCCTTCCTGCTCTTCGCGCGCTTATGAATATTTAACAGCTGCATCTTTACTTTGAAAGACTCTTTACTTGGCGCGAACCGCGAGTTGCTATAGTTAATCGTACACACTTTCCTAAATTATGCTCTCTTACGCAGATACGGCGGTGGTTTCCGGATGCAAATTTATTGGAACTAAACAAATATTTACTTTTTTATTTTTTTCAAATTCCTCGTTTATGACGAGGTACTTGGCTTTTATGCACGCGATACTTCAACATTTAAATGTAAAGTATGCGATGTTGGAAATATATCGTTGAAATTTTTTGAGTTACCAATAATTTAAACGTAATGTTTGTTTAAATGTTGCTTTTCTTACATACACGAAGAGTAATGTTGAAAGAAATTTGCGTTTTTTATACCATCGATTCAGAAAGTTTTTCATACGCTAGTATAATAATTTATGCAATTACTCTATAATCTTTATTTTTACTTTATCCCACTTAATTAATATACATGCTATATCATCATCCATTATTTACGTTTTATAGTTTTATACAAGAAAATTATATCTTTTAAATTAACCATTATGAATATTAAAAACAAGTATCATATCTCGTGTAACTTTAAATTTTGTTTGCAAAACGATAAAGTTAAATTACAAAATCAGCCAAATTAAAAAACAGCATCGTTAAATTCTGGGCATTAGCATGGAAAGAATAGTTTGCCCGAAAAAGGTTCTAAAAAAAGAATTTCGTAGAAGGAAGCGAAACGCAATCCGAAAAAAGTTCTCCCTGCGCAAAATACATATAAAAAAGCCCCTCGCGCGTTATCTCGAGAATCCCATTACGTTATTTAAATATCGGCTGTATCACAATGCGCGCCTTTATTAAATCGTAGCCTCGTCGCATTTCCGCGGTGCTAAGTGAATATCCGTAAAAGCGTCGCTCCTCCACTCTCTTTCGGATTTCTCTCGCAGATTCTCTCCTCTCTTTCTATACATCCACGCGGAGTTGGAAGTTTGTAAATCTTAATGTGCCTGCAGCTGCATCTTATTCGGGCATTTTCGATATACAATTTCACTCTCGCACGCGCAGATCCTCGTACATAAATATTTCATGTAATAATTTTATACGTGGGGGGGGGGGATGGAGTGTGTGAGCTATACAGACTCTCCAGCTGGTGCTTCAAATTATTAAATGCAATATACTGACGATAAACATCTCAGGAATCCCGGCAGACTATGCTGCGCAACGCACTCGCTTACAGTATTAACGTAATTCCGCGCGAAAATGCTATATATGGGAAGGGTGGGGGGTGTAAGGCTGTTATTTCACCCCCAAGATTTCCTTTTTCACTAATATATTCTCGCGAAATTTTATACGAGCGAAAGAAGTTTGAAAATCAGGTCTCTATCAAAGTCGTCCATTAATAAGAAGTCAAACGAACTTTTTATCTATAATACCGTTTACGATGTAGCGCCACGCTATCAAATAAATGAATATAAATCACTGTCATTATTCGGACTCTTTATACTCACTTCTTCTCTGGCGCAGTAAAATTTTATCTCCCCATTCAGACGTATAGAAGTCGAGAAGAGAAATTCATTCTCTTATCCGGTCGGTAATACTTGTGCTCCTCTATACGATCCTCTCGCGTACGCTTATATACCCATCGGCATCTCTTATAAAAGTCGCGCAATCCCAACACGTGTACAAATCTGCCAAAGTACAGTAGAACAGATTATATAGGAGCTAGAATAAAAATCTCTATCAGCAGTTTTTTTTCCTGCGATTCGATCTTGCGGGGAAAAACTTTATAGTGTCACACTCAGCTAATTTTCCCGCAGCCATCTCCGCTGTGCAGAGAGCAGCAGCAACTCCGAGAAATTCCCTCTTTCTATCTGGTGAAAAATTTCCGATATACCTCGAACTAGCTACATCTCTCTCTATCCCTCTTGCTCTTCTCACTCGCGCAGATTCCAGGAGTATCTCGGCCGCACACGGACAGAAAGCGCGAGTGAGTGGGAAAAAGCGATTATTCAGTAGAAACGTCCGATCTCAGCGAGACTTTTACTACTTGGTGAACTCACTCTGATCCTCGAGAGCCTGACACTCGCACGCGACGGTCCATAATAATTTACCAGGCTCTCTCTCCCTCGGCAGAGAGAGAAAGAAAGAGAGAGAGAGAGAGACATAGCGAATCTTCTTTTGTCGATCCTCTTTTCGATATCCCCCGCGTTCTTTCCTCCCGTGAAGCTCTTTCTCCGCTCGCGCTACTTCTCCTCTTCCGCTCTTTCTCTCTCTCTCTCTCCCTCTCTCTCTAGTCGTATAACGAAGTTCTAGTATGTCATTACGCCGTTCCCCCAAGTGCGCGCGCCTTCGAAATTCGCGGATATATAAGGCGGCCTCGTTTGCATTCCACTCGCCTTTACCCGTGGCCGCCCGCACGATGACGCAAAACTCGATTTTCGGCCCGAGTGTTTAAGGCATGATTAAATGTGCGAGAAAATAGCTTCTGCGGTCGCGGCCGCCCTATAACGACTTTCTTTCTTAAAAGTGAATTATTGAGCCTGAGGTGGCGTTTCTTCGTGCTTCTCTTCTTTTTTTTGTTCATCGTCAAATCGGTGCCGAGAAGTATACCTACTGCTGCATTTCAATGTCGGGAAATAATTGAAAGCTGGGTGAATGCGCCTTTTTCGAGAACTTTTTGCCGACGCGATGAATGATTTCTTAGACGGGTTAAGAGATTGGTATACGTCTACCGGCGTGAATCGAATCTCCATCAATTTTTCAATTAGAGCTGAGATTCTCCGAATTGATCGACTGTACTCGAATCGCGAGTTCATGGTTATGATAATGAAGAGCCAATGATGTATTTATGCAATGACGATTAAGTAGAATAAATAGCAGCGATCAGATAAGTTCATGTATATATCCGAACTTTGAATAACTGTGCAAACACAAATTGCCTTCGTAATTATACTTCAACATAAGGTCCATAATGATTGCTTGTTATAATCATCGTACTAAGCTATAAAAGTTATAATTAATTCCATAATTAAAAGTATCGAAAAATTTGCGTTGAACTACTAATTTTTCAAATCAAATTAGAATAAGTATAGAATTATTTTTAAAGAGAAGACAAAACAAAAAACATCTTCCATCATTATTTTTATAACTATCCTTTTGTTGCAATTTAAATTTCTAAAGTCAGTTATTAACCCATATTGACCCAATTTGTCCGTTTTTGTCCGTCAACTTTAAGCACGGACAACTTTGTAATTTATGCTTGAAAAGATCTGAAAATTTATAGGCGGGTATTTTCAAGTGTGCTCTTTCAGAATTTGGCCCGAAAATTTCGAAAAAGCCACCCCTTCCCACCCTATTTTTCAATTTAAAAAAAAAACTTGATTTTTTAACGAAATTTTTTTTCTAAATCGAATTTTTGATGCGAAAGAGGTCTTGGTGATAGCTGGAACCACAAAAACTCGGGCTCAAAATGTCCAAATAATAAAGTTATACACCTAGAAAATTCATTTTTCATAATTAGGGGATTGTACGACTACCCCTAAAATAACATATTTACGAAAAATCGCTATTTTACAAACTGCCGATTTTCACCCCTTTGGGATATTTTATGGGGTGGTAACGAAATTTAACATTAGATAACAAAAGAAAAGATGTTTTCTATTATCTGTGATATGTTTTCCCCCATTTTTACC
>UELV01138047.1:0-18287 GCA_900490015.1 Megastigmus stigmatizans
GCTCAAAATACGTCAGATATGATCTTTTTCAAATTTTTTCAAACCTTTTTTTTAGTTGAATAAAAGCCTTGAAAAAGATGTTAAAAATTCGGGGTCTTGGTCGTTAATGGGTTAAGGAAACTTAATACTGAGAAAATAATTTTTCTTCATCCCTCGGTCCAAAATGCGTGTTTTTCGCATCGATTTCACAGCAGAAAACAACATTTTGCTGCACTATTAGGAAGTCACGCGCGCCTCTTGGCGACGGAACTGAAAACGTAGACCGTAGTGCAGAAAATGTATAAAACAAAAACATATTGATTTTGTTTGCACTGGCATATTGAGTCTACTAACCTGCTTCTTTGGATTCTTACATATTTTTATTTAAATAAAATGACATCAGAACTAAATTTATCTGATGATAGTGTATTACCGACGAGGAAAAAGTCATTAGAGATTTTGAGGCAGAAGCCAAATTAATAATACATCATGAAACTAGTTAATAAAGATTAATAAAAAATAAATAGATTTGTATTTCTCTTTTTTTTATAAATTCAAAATATTTTTTTATCTGAAAAATATGAAAATATGCTTGTGCGTGTTTTTTCAACAGCCGCCTCCGACCACATGAGCACTCGCTCCGCTCGTACATGTCAATGTCGGCGGCTATCGAACTATCATCTACGCGCCCGCGCGCTAAAGTTAGATACGGTTGTTGTTTTCTGCACTGCGCTGCTTGGCTGGAGAAGCTGACTAGAGGTGATCGTTGGCAGTGCAGGTTAAGATGGAAGATTTTTATTGATTCCAGGCATTTTACGTATCTCGGCTACGCGCTTTCGACCAGGGATAAAGAAAAAAAGTATACGCGACACGAGCAGAAAATACAAGTCGTTGTACTGCATGTACATGAGGCCCTCGGCTGCGCCTTGGGCTCATATACACGCAGTGCATAAAACTTTTATTTTCTGCCCTTGTCGCTAAATATACTATTTATTGTCATAAAATGAGAAGTCTAAACAGAAGATTCCATTTTGAAGTTTAATAGATGCCAACTGATATTTTAAAAACTTCAATCATCTATCGAAAGGGCTAAAAATCATAATCACCATAGGATATGAAAGAAAAAAGCTTTGAGCTTTGCATAAAATCATCAAAAAAATCAACATCTAGTTCTACATTTTCATTTTCCTCTCAATTCCATCATCCGTACAAATGTTTGTTCAACCAACATTAAATTCATCTCCCGTGTGTCCGAAAGCAGTATCATCATCCTTATCTCCATCCTGCAGCACCATAATTTTGGCAACGAGCTAAGCGCCACCACGAGGAGAAAAGAGCTACTGCTGGCACTGTACATAGAAGACACATCTCCAGGTGTGTGTGTGTGTGTGTATACACGTATATCTCCGACAAAACTCCAACAGGTAGGTTAAGCAAAGCTGACAATACTCCTCCGCATTGCAGTGGCAGAAAAAGTAAAATCGCGGGCGCGCGCACGAGCTATGCCAGAGCTTTTTTGGACCTCCTTCACACTCTCTTGTCTCTATTTCTCGCTTTGCCGTAATGCACTCGACTCTCTCTCTCTCTCTCTCTCTCTCTTCTCTCTCTCTCTCTCTCTCTCTCTCTGACGTTTCGTCGCTCCTCCTTCTTCACCCACTCGTCTTATACACGTAGTAGATGAGAGTAGGAGGGTCATCGAGCTAACTGACCCAGCGACGAGGCTATGTCGCACTATAGTTAGTCTCTTGGGTGCGATTATTGAGAAACGGGTCAGGCGCTGCTGCTCTATTGTTGCGCAGTGGAATAGTGCTGATCAGTTGCGGGCATAGTGTATATCCACGTAGTGGGAAATTGTATCCAGCTTCTTCTATAGAGCAATGAAAATGTGAAATTTTTTTTTATGTTATTTCCTTAACTGGAATTGGGTTTGTTGACTGGAAAGTTTCTTCTTTTAAAGATAAACATTCATTTTGAGCCATTGAGAATGAGTTTAGAGCAATTTATTTTTATATAACATATTTATTCATATATCCTTTGAATGCTAGGAATTAATTTATACATATCTGGTGCAGACCAACAATCTAGAATTTTTACGTACATTTCCGGAGAAAAGGCGTTGATAGTTGATCGAATAATTTTTCTTTACTTTAAATATTAGGTAGAGTTATTGCTAAAAATGGAAATTTCCATGTAATCCTGTAGATGTGCTCAAAGCCCAGTAAGACAATCGCTTCTCGAATCTCGAGACATCCATTAAATCAAAACGAAATCTACCTCTTACAAGCACTCGACATTAAAAATTAAAAACGTTTTTGAGAGCGTGCACAGCAGCGCAAAGGAGGCTGCAAAGATAAATATCAAGACGCAAAGTGAGAAATAAAAACATCTCTCTCAAGCCAGACGAAGAGTGAGAGAGAGAGGGGGGCAGAGAGAGAGAGAGAGAGAGAGAGAGAAAGAGAAAGAGAGGGAAGAGAAAGAGGAGAGAGAGAGAGAAAGAGAGAAATGACTGAGGTTGACGCGAGTGAGCGAAACACTCGTGTCGGCGACGCGACGATACTTGCCTACAAAGTTGTTGCCGAAGCCGCAAGCCACGATGGCAGCACACACATACGCGTACACTTTAACCGCGCGTGCGTGTGAGAGAGGATCGCGGTATATACGAGAATTTCGCCGAGCGAACTCCGACGGTACTACTTTATATTCGGGATGGCAAATGTTAGCCTATGGGTATGGTAAGGCGTTTCAGCGTGACAAAAAAATCCAGCCAGAGAGAGAGAGAGAGAGAGAGAGAGAGAGAGAGAGTGCTTTGCGCAAACTTTTCAGACTCTCTGACTTCTCGCATCGCGTACTACGGCTTTTCGAGAGAGAAAGAGAGAGAGAGAGAGAGAGAGAGAGAGAAGTATCAGCGTGTGTGTGCGTATACCGCTACAGTCGTGTCCTAAATAAAATGACTCGCTCTAGACTCAGCGAAGCTTTTTATTTGGTGGGAGAGGAGAGCGAAAGAGAGAGGGTTAACTGAGTGGAGTGTTGTAGGCAAAGAAGTAAAATTTGCCCTTTTGATGCAAAGCTGTGTTTCTTGCAAAATTTATTAGATGCGACAATCTTGAATGCCGCGTCGTATACCCGCGCCCGAGAGATGTGACAGATATGCTCGCGGGAATCTCTCACAGTTTATTTTTATTGCGGGGCTTACTCTTTCGCTCTCCTGCCGCCGCGCCTGCAAAGATTTCAAGTGCTTGATATTCGTAATAATGAATGTGTGGCGCTGGGTTATTGATTACACGCTTTTTTCAAATTTATTTTCTTTAGAGCCGGACTTGTGAATGAGCGACTTTCGTGGAGACGTAATTGTAGAGGGTGGTAAAGTGTGAAAGAATCATGTACTGTAGGATTCTAATGAGCATTTGCTCTGTAAGATCAGAAATTTTTCATAGTTCGCATATAAGATCTGAATGAAAATTATTTAATCATATCCGAAAGGTAGTCTAAGAGCCACTTTAAAAAAGTGCTTTGCACTTTATTATGTGTGTTAAGTAACGCTGGTTACTACCATAATGACGCCGATTTTACAGCATTACCAAGTGTTATACATAATAATTTTCAAAAATGAAGCGACGAATAAAACGATGAATTCATCGCATAAACATTTGGAGGATAGACGATAAAACAGGGTGAGGATAATAATTTGTCGCGTCGCGTGGGGTGTTTGCACTTCAAAGGTAGGGGGTTGAAAAAAAGAAGCAAGCTTCTTAAACTTACAATTACAGGCTCTTGCTTCGAAAGACTTTATACTCTTTAAAATCTTGCAACACCAACTGCGAGCCGTCTTTCGCAAATAACTTAATCAGACCTTTTCTCCCTCTCTTTCGCTTTCATCTCTTCGCCCACCTCTCTCGCTCTGTTTTCTCTTTTCATCTCTCTCCATCTCTCTCCATCTCGCTCTCTCTCTCTCTCTCTCCCTCGTTGGCGAGAGAGTCTCACATCGCAAATTCACGAAAATTCGCCAGACACCTTATTTGCTCAGTCGCGCGCGCAGCTCAGAAAGTACACGGCTATGGCGCTCGACGGATTCCTACCCTTTTGCATTTTGCATTTCTCGCGCAACGGCATTTCCCTTCCCTGCTGCTGCTACTGCTGCTGCTTCTTCTTCTTCTTCTCGTATACACGTCGCTTCCTTCGAATATAGTGCCTCGCTGCTGCTGCCTCTACTCTATCCACTTACGAGGAGCAGAACCGAGGACCGATGCGCTTTTTCGGAGCAAAATATGGAGGTTGAGAGAGAGAGAGAGAGAGAGAGAGAAGAAGCCCGAAGTGGTCGAATGGATTTTCGATTTCGCGGAATAAAATTCGCTTGTTTATTGAGAGGAGGGTTCCAAGGAGTACCTTTTTAGGTGAAGATGTATGTGTATGTGTGGGAGAGAGAGAGAGAAAGAGAGGGTGAGAAGGTTGCTTTGCATCGACTGCCTAGCTGTTCTATAAGCGAGGATGCTTAGAGAATCCGAGGAAAAGCTGGTATTACGAAATTGTCGAGCTGATGCTATGCTGCTCGTATGTGATGTCGTGGATAGCCTCTTTTTTTTAGGCCATACGCCGATCGCCATGTGAATGGAAGATCTCCAAACTCCCCATGATGGTACGATATATTTTAAAGTTTTTTTTTAATTGAAGAATATAGTTATACGATTTATTAAACATACGAGTGTTCTAAAAATGCAACGAAATTTAGAAAAATACTGTCTTACTAATCATACGCATCTCATCGTTATATAGAATTAATAGCCGATATACTATTTAAAAAATGGTTTCGATATATACCTGAAAATATTGCGTCAACAACTGTTCTAGATCATATAATTATACCGCTTTTTTTGCGAAGAGAAAGTCATGAATCGCGAATTTCTTAAGAATTCGTGCACGCTTTTACCTGCGGCCGATTAATCAGAATTGAGTATGAAAATTGATCAGAGCTGCGGCGATATAATTAAAAGCAGGTAATAGAGGTAATCAATTAGTTTAAATGACTATATAAATGAACCTTTGCTCGGAGCGATGCACAACGTAGGTATATTTTAGAGATTGGGTCTTTATATCGGCAATGTAAAAGAAGACAGGATTAATTTATTAATGGCATAGAAATCTACTTAAAAGAGATGATTCAGGATAAATATATTTACGCGAAATAAACCACACATGTAATAAGTGATTTTGCGTTCAATTTTGAACAGCTCTTAAACTGGGTATTGGATTATACTCGCTTACCAGAGAAAATACAGCACCACATTTACGCATGCGTCAAATTTGTTTTGACGAACCAACTCGTGTAGTATATTCATAAACTCGCGCGACCAGATTCATAAGCCGATAGCTCACACAAAACGTCCACATTTCTCCATAATCTCCGCAGGCCTAAGACGCGAGGAAGGCTCAACGTGTACACACACACGTACACATACGCACATACACACGCTTACACACAAGCGCTTCAAATCAGAAAAATTAGCATATTTTCAATCTAGCAAATTTCTCGATTGTCCTTGGACCGTCGAGCCTAGGGAAGACACATTCGATTATCGCGCCGCCGCGCACATCCCCCTTCCTACTTTGCGATGTAAGCCCCTAATGAGTTAAGCAAAACCCAGAGAGCGAGAGCGAGTGAGATCGAATTCTTCCGAGCCGAAGAGAGTAGAGAGAGAGAGAGAGAGAGAGAGAGAGAGAGAGAGAGAGAGAAGAAAAAAAGAAGCAAGAAGAATTTATACTCATCCTTCGTAGCCTTTCGCACGATCATTCGCGCGAGAGGGGCGAACGCGACGGCTTCTTGAATGTAAAACGAAAGACAGAGAGAGAGAGAGAGAGAGAGAGAGAGAGAGAGAGAGAGAGCGAGGAGGGGGGGCAGAGTGGGAGAGAGGAAGATAGCTACATATAGATATAGGTATATCGAGAAGAAAAAGGAAAGATTGCCGCGCTTAGCTGGCGCACGGCTACGTGTGTAAAGATGAGAAGCATAAAAGGCGGTGGAAAGAGAGAGAAAGAGAGAGAGGGGGGAGGGAGTCCGCGCGCGTATACTATATACGAGAAAACGGCAAAACCGGTTTCATTCAACCGCCATTTAAAAATTCCCAAACCGCGCGCTAGCTAGCTAGCTATGAAAAATAATCAACTGACGGAGGAGAGTTGCCTCGTTGCGTAATTCTCTTTCTCTACCTCCCTCCCTTCTCTCTCACTTTCTCTCTCTCTCTCTCTCTCTCTCTCTCTCTATCTCTCTCTCTGGAAAGAGAGCCGGCTTCGAGAAAGAAGAAGAAGGAGTAGAGGAGGTAGGATGAGAGAATAAGGAAGAAGGACGGAGAGCAGCAGAACTGCCGCCACTGCTGCTGCCGCTCTCGTGCGCCTTTTTTAGAAAAAGTTTGTTTTTGTGCCCCGGCAACTCTCGCGAATTCCGACGCCGTGAATATATGATTTGAAATTCATAAATTGGGCTTCTTTTCGTTGTGTGTATATATCTCGAGAGCGAGGGGAACACCAAGAAATTTCTTTTCTTTTTCTTTTCTCGCGGCCTTTTGTTCTCTCTCTTTCTCTCTCAACCCCGATTTTCTGCGTATGTATACATATATATATATATATATTGGTGCGAGCGTGCAAAAAGCGTTCGATATCATTTTTCTCGAAGCGAAAGATTTCAGGCATTATAAACAAGTTTTACAAGCTATTCTTATGGCTTTGAACAGTCGGTCGCTGTATATAAGTAAGCTGTGTTAGCGCTGAAGTTTGTTTGCATAACATTCCAGTTAATTTGATGTATTTTCTGTATAACAAAGTAAAATATAATGTTGGCGGATTTAATTATTTATTATTTATGCAAAACACACGAGTTATTTGTTATTAGCGACGGGTAAATACTGCTCGTTGCAGGGATAAAGTGCATTTATTTAACTGCGGCTGTAAAATCATTTCCGCTCACATTACGAGCCGTGACACTCGCTGTTTGCGCGTGCACAACGTTATTGCGGTAAAAACAGCAGGCATTAACGTTCGCGTCTGTCCAAAAAAATTATTAAAATAATCTTCTTAAATTAAATACACAATTAAGCCAAAATTTCAATGGAAGATCATTGTCGCAAAAGGGACGGCAACATTTTATACAAAATCAGCTACGAGCGTTTATTTTGCTCAGCAGCGAGCATCCCGACGCAAAAATAACTTCCAGGAGAGAGCAAGGAACGAAGGAACGAAAGAAAAGAAAACAAAAAACAGGTTGACTTCACGAGAGAGCGACAGAGAGAGAGAGAGAGAGAGAGAGAGAGAGAGAGAGAGAAGTTGGGAGCGGGGCGAAGATAAAAATCGAAGGGAAGAAAAAAAAGGGACGCGGGAAGAGGAGGCGTGGTATTTATGTGCGAGAGATTTCACGTGGTGCCGAGGACATACACACACGTGTACACACACAAACACACAGCGTAGGCCGATGAGCCGCTGCCGCCGTGGCTATCTTCCACCGAACGCGTTCCCGAAGTTTTCGAGGAATAAAACTTGACTCGTTGAGATCAGTCGAGAGGGAGAGAGAGAGAGAGAGAGATGGTGACGGAGAGGAACAAAGGAGATGGAAAGCGGTACCCTCGGAAAATCTCCTCAGAGTCGGACAGAGTCTTGTGTGTTCCAAGGTCTCCTTTGCCCTCTATCAATGGATTTGAGGCATTTCGTAGGCGGTACCACCGACAATCCGATGTTGGTCAATCCTACTTTTTACTAAATCGGACGGTTCAAGATGCCTATAGACCATTGTATTTTATTTCAGTATTTTGTTTGTGTAGTATAGCGATCAACGAAGTGAGCAGGGTATTTTTCTAAAATAAAAATTGTCATGCTGATCCTGATGTTTAAAGAAATATTTTGAAACTCTTGTCTCTTTCTTATTCTTGATACCAATAGTATATTTGGATCATCACATTACATTGATACTAATCACTATCAACGATTTTCACATTTAACCTACAAAAACACTTATACTTTTAAAAGTATAAAAACCAGTATCAAGTGTAACGTATATACATTCTCTCGCAGTGCAATGACTTCTACACGAAATAATGCCAGAATATTTAGAAGAAAAATCATATATTTCATAACAACGACAAAATTCATGTCCCGAATTCTGTTTTGAAATTAAGCTCCTCCGCCGGAAAAGTCCGGCAATATTTATTTTGAAAATAAGGTTATAATTTTCAGCCCCCCCCCCCCTTCTGACACAATATGGGAGCGCAGGAGAATTTTCTTATTTTTTTCCGTCGCGAGTCTTCCCGAAAAAAAAAGCAGCAAATAAGTAATATATCACGAGCAGCTTCCAGCGGGCGAGGATTTTAAGACGACAACAGGGACTAGAGAGAACCTTGGCGATATTTCACGTTAGCCAGACATTCAAGCGTGGGAGCACAAACCACTTATATGTTGTTTTGACTGTACAGCTCCGGTGTACGCGCGGCTCGAATCGATTGTCCGTGAATTCGTGAAAGAGGACAATTTTTCAAAAACTATTATTTAATTTTAATGTTCTATAAATGCAATAGAATTATTATTTATCAATGAATCCGTATTATGTCGATAAGTTACCTATTGTTATTTAAAAGCAACAGATAGACGATCTGACTGTTGGTGCATAAACAATTTCATTGAAATATTTGTTCATATATATAGTAGATAATACAATGAATCAAGATAGAAAACCGTACGAGCGAAAAAACATTGAATTTATCGACCTTTTTTAAAAATTACACGACTGTACAACGCGTGAATCATACGAGATGTGGTATACATAATAAAACTTGTAAATTCTACCGCTAGACAGGTTTCTCTCCTTACGTTCTCATAGCACGCGAGTTACAAAAGTACCGTCTAATCATTAAAAATAGCACTCAACTTACATGTAAATTAATAACGAAGTTTAACGCAATAACCAATTATTTATTGCTGGATCTATATATTATTATATATATACGCGCGGCGGAGCAAAGATAACTCGCGCGCGCCTCAATCATGCATTTTTCTTCGCGGGGCCTCCGAGTAGAGAGAGAGAGAGAGAGACACACATAAAGAGAAGGCATTGAAAATTCACGCGAGTTATAGCGCAATAAATTCTATTGTGACGTCACCTCATCGGATAATTTACAGCCGCGCGGCGGTTGCTCACGGCCCGGCTTGATGCGATTGCAAATACCGTTAGATATCCTTCATCAATTTTCGCGAACAAATTGAAAACGCGCGCGTCGTCTCGTCTCGTCCCGTATGGAGCGCCGTGCGCGCAAAAGAAACGAACCAAAGTAATTCGACGTTAGTGGTAAATCAAACTTTCGCCCTCGGAGCTCGAAGCTCACTTTTCAAAATGAGATAGTTAATGGGTGTCTCGTGTATAACCATTATAATTTCGAAAAATAAACGCTCTGGAGAGTCATACGAGAAAAAATTATAACGTTAATTCAGAATTAATCGTCGTTTAAAAGCTATCACACTATACATAACGTTAGCCGGGTTTGAAATATATACGTTGCCTATAAATGATGAATCAACAGCAGCCGAGCACTAAGACCATATTTATATTCAAAACTAACGTGCGCGCGCGAGTGAGAAGAGAATATTCGTCTTGGGAATTCGCATAGCGCACATTTGCTTCGTATATAAAGCTTCTCGATTGTCGTACAATACCGCGGACAGAGGCTTAACGAGAGCTGCTCTCTCTCTCTCTCTCTCTCTTGTTAAGGCGGTTTTCGCAGGGTCTTCGTGCGCTTTTGACCCTCGGACATTTGGGAGCAGAGCGCAGAGAGAGAGAGAGAGAGAGAGAGAGAGCGAGAGAGAGAGAGAGAGAGAGAGAGGGGGGAGGGGACGAAGTGGCCACGTTCTATACCGGGCATTACGTACGTCCGTTAATTAAGTTAACGACCTTTAAAGTACCCCCGGAACGGGGCGGACGTAATCTGCCCACACGCCAACAGAGCAGCATCGTCGACAACGACGAGGAGAGGAGAGCCGCTATAGCCGCCTCATGCAGCACTGCTGCTCTCCGGGCCAAACATCCAACGATGTGCACGCACACACTGACAAGGGCGAGTATTATATGTATATATATGTGTGTGTGTATATATATATATGCGTGTTTGTGTGTGTGTGTGTGTGGTGCGAACTTTAACGACGATAAGTCACATGACGGAAACAATTACTCGGGCTTTCCGTCTACGGTACTCGAGTCTACTCTTTTCGGCTCTCTTGCGCCTTTTTTTGTCCACTCTCATCGCAGAGCTGCAAAATTATGAATTCGCCACTGGCTGATAGACCCAAGAGGAGAGAATTTCAAGATGCGATGCCGAGTCTCTTATGCGAACGTGCGTCCGCGTGTGTGCAGTATATATACATGTACAGGAGTTTTCGAGACAAGGTCTCCTTTTTATTTTCGAAATCTCGCGGTATCGTTTGCACCGTAAATCAACTGCTTTGTATTATACGCTCTCGTTCCGTTCGCGCATGTATTTTTCCACAAGCACCATAAAATAAATAAAAAAGTGTTCTCTCTCGTATACCACAGCAAATACGCTTTTTATCGCTATTATTCACATCATTCTCGCGAAACCTTCCCGAAGATTCAGCACTCATATCTAGTGCATATTTTATTTCGATATTTATGCTCGTGCGGTCGAAATTAGTTGAGGTACCGACAGGGAAAACCGCTGGTCGTTCGCTATAAGCGCTTCTTCTCTCACTCACTCGCAATTACCGCATTTTTACTTTTAGAATTTCGCGTCTATATTTAGCATCGACGCATCGTCATATCCCGAAAACCTCATCGTAGACTTTGCTTTTTATTGCAGCGGCTAGCGGTTGATGCGTGTATAGGAATAGAGCGCGCGAGAGTCGCTTCGAGTTATTAAAAAATCATAAAAAAAAATAGAAGAAGAAGAGGAGGAGGAGGAACGAGAGCCGAGACGCGCACGAAAAATGCAATTTTCATCATTACGAAACGGCCACTGCTTATGTCCGCGCGCATACATGAATATATATACAGCGGCGAGTATACGAGCTTAAAGCAGTCGGAGCACTAGGAGAGTCTGCGCGTGAAAGAGAAAAAGAACGACAACAATTAAAGCTTTGCAATTTTTGCTGCAGAGAGACCTCACACTCGTGTACTAGATATATGTATAAGTTCCGTAGTGAATGGGTTGCCCGAGCGTGCACGTGCGCGAGAGGATTCATATTTATCTTTCATTATAATGACGATAGTAAAGTTGCGATATTTAATAGTGTGACGGCACCTTTAGCGCATACACACGCACCGTCGTCCCACGGGTTCGCGTTACTTATATATATATACACATACTCGAGAGACACTGCGGCAGCAGCGTCTGCAGCAGCAGCTCGCGTATATAGCAGAGACGCACACACCGAGTCAAACCGACCTGAGCTCAACCAAATTGCTATTTATAGCTTGTGATTAGATACACTCGCAATCCGATAATTTCGTGCTTGGCCCGAACGCTCTCTGCGCGCATTTCTCTCTTTTCTTTTCCTCATTCTCATCTTTTTCCCTCTTATACTTTGCTTTTGTTTCAAATACTATACACCAATAATAATATTGCGTCTGGTCCAGGGTCAAGTTCATCAATTACGCCGTTATGTCTCTCCGTTGCTACAAAACGAATTCCCTTCTCTCTCGTTTGTTTTTTTTTTCGGTTTGCATCCGTTGAGCCTTGGCTTTCCAAGGGAAGAGCGCCACGCGCGAATGCCGTTTTGCAAATTATTTCGCAAGCGCTATTAGACAATCGGCTAACATAATCAAGCAGAATGCTGTGCCTGCAGTACAAAGTAAGCGATGTTGCAACATCGGGCCGTGCGAAAACAGATGTACCTAAAAAATTATACCGAGCACAGAGCTCCGGTAATGTTGATTTAAGCCGCGGAGAGTCTATTTTTGCCTTAGCCTTCCGGATGAAAAAAGAGAGCGAGAGAGAGGAAAAGAAAAAAGAGCGAGCGTATCGTAAAAATGAGTTAACGTTTTGCGTATCGAATTTCTTCTCAGCGCTATATTTCTTTATTTTTATACTTTACTTGCTGGTATTTTGAATTAACGGATGTTGCATAACAGGTGTATATAGGCGCATTTCGATGCTTTAGCTGTGCGTAAAAACAGAATAATTACATATGCGCTTTCATGAATCAAGTTCTACAAATGACGTACTTTTTTCTCCTCTCCGGCATCGATGCATGATAAGAATTTATTAACCTATAAACACATGATCATGAGTTTCCATTCATTTTCTATGCTCAATTTAACGCGATCACGTGAGAAAGGATCGCGCGCATCGACAAAAATGACGCAATCAAAATTGTTGCTGCATGTCGTCGTAATAGTCAATTCACAGTAAAAAAAACAGTGATTGTTGCAAAGTTAAACGACAATAGACAGTATATATACCAGTTAGACAAACGTATGCGTACTTTTCAACTACCATGTAGATTATTTGAAGCTTCCACAGTTTCCCAGAATTTTTTAAATCATAGTGCGGATAAGCTTAAATGTAGCAAAATAATCTCGAAGAGATTAAAATTGTTTTAATAAATGAAAAGCTTTAATAGTTCAATGTAATACTTTAATGTAACATTAAATTGAGCAACAAATTGAATTTCCAAGTATCGATACTGTTATACGAATCATCGAACTAACAGGGGCACTAGATCAACTTGATGCCAACCACAAAAGCTATTGCTTCATCTGCACTGTCGTATAGCTTCAACTCCAGCATCCGTAACCAAAACGGTAACATTTAAAAGAATGGTGAAAATATATTCGTGTAAAAGAGAAATTGAGTAGCTTATCTGGGTTTCTTATGCAATTGCAGCTAGTCTACCGACCTTGATTGTCCAAAGTTTGTCAGTGTAGAGAGCAGAGAGAGGCAGTACAGTCCATTCCAGTTCGCTGCAGGCGTTTGTCTACGCGATGCTCGACTCACTCTCTCTCTCTCTCTCTCTCTCTCTCTCTCCCATTTTCTGTTTCCCTCTCTAGGTGCACAATTTGCACACGATGTGCCGATGGCGTCAGGCCGGAACGGTCGAGCCGCGCGCGTTTCATTATTCAGTCCGGCCTATTTGCTTTGTGGCGAGAGAGTCAATGGTCCAGGCGAGAAAGATGGCGATATTCGCACTGATGCTGGTGCATTCGCTGCTGCAGCACACCGTGTGCGCTCCGGTCCATAGTGTTATATTCCGTTTGCCGCACTGCTACTGGCTGGCTGGGCTGGTGCAAAGCGCGCACCACCACCGCCACCACCTCACGCATATAATGCTATGCGCGCTGCTATTTCCCGATGATGTCGATCGACCGAAAATTTTCAAACAATGATCACAGTGGGAATATGCTGCGGTAAAAATGCCACTCTGCATGAGGGCGTTCCGCAGGTGCCTCGGAACCGCCATTACAATTGTATAAATTTGGAAGTAGGCTTGTGGAAGAACTGCGCGCACTCGTCGAGCGCGTTGCGATAACGCGGTGAGCGTTTCGTGTGCGATAACTCAAAGCCCACCCGTCGCTGTTCTCGTAGATGAGAGAATCATTTTGTTACAACCAGGTCAGTTGGATTTTGCAATCATGGTTTCGTAGGGAATATGAGAGCATTTGTTAGTTTTCGCGATCTATGATTATGTACTAAAATTGATGCGCATTGCTATTCGAGATAATGCGAGGCTTGGGAGCTGCAAAAAAGAATAATCTGGTATTATCTGAATATATGCCATAAACTACAATAATTTCACGGGTAGTGTATCAACTGCATCATTGTGCACCACGGCCTACGTCTACATTCCACCCCATACCACCAAACACTTTAGACACGTCGATTAGATGGAGAATCAAGGTGAAGCATCTTAAACTTGGATCATACTCCGTTAGCATGGTCAGCCAATAACGAATCCGCCGTATAGCGATTCATGAACTGCGAATGAAACATACTTCCGCCTAAGTCGTTCGCACAAATGAAATCCCAATTTCGCTGTGGCCATCATCCTGTAGGTCAATCTCCCCCTGGCGTTATATATAGCCTGATAGATATTAGTTTTGCCCAAGGGTCGGGTATATATAGGAGGACGAGGTGGGAGGACGTCAACTGGTCCGGTTCTTAGGGGTCGGAGATCTGGAGGAGAGAGAGAGAGAGAGTCCGGTATACGCAGCAGAGAGAGCATGGATGTGTCCCGCGGAATCCGCGGCCTCGTAACCACGACCTATCGGTGGAATATTGGATGCCGTAGGATGCCACGTCTCGAAGCTCGCTATAGCGCATGACCGCACTCCCAGGGTGCACGTATAGATACCTTGGAATGTGTGTCCCACTGCCTTCGATGGCAGCTGCACCTAGTACTCCTCACCTGACTCTCTCTCTCTCTCTCTCTCTCTCTCTCTCTCTCTCTCTCTCTCTCTCTGTTGCTGTATATATGCATTACATTACGCATCGCGAGCTGTGCGGTATACTGCGGATATTTCGAAATGACTGTATGATCAGTTCCCTTCACATTTCCGTTTAGCTGCTAGGTAGAGCTTTAGCTAACAAGACATCAGCTAGACTGAAAAGATTGAATGATGGCCGCAACGGGAGAGGCTGTGCTGTGCACTTTCAGGAAGTGATAATTGAATTAGCTGTGCGAGCAGCAAATGGCATACCAATCCACCTGGAATGTATAATGTATCGAGGATAAATAGAGGGGGGAGGGGGGGGGGTTGAGAGTCAGGCATTCCGAGGACGAAAGTTTCTGTTTAATAGAGCCACAATCGCTCCTTGGAATATTGTCGGAGATAATTGAAAGTTCTGCAAATGGGACACGGACCGACATATTGTTATATGATCAGATATATTGAAGTATCGGTTACGCAAAATCTGCGCTTGGGTGTTCTTTTTCTTTTTAAAATAAGAAGTATCTTCTTACGTGCAGAGGAAAATATATTTTTAAAAAGTTAATTACAGTATAACGTTACTTTTATTGCCTGTAATCAATACACTGAAAAAA
Source organism: Megastigmus stigmatizans (assembly GCA_900490015.1). NCBI lineage: Eukaryota > Metazoa > Arthropoda > Insecta > Hymenoptera > Megastigmidae > Megastigmus > Megastigmus stigmatizans. Next base: position 15,001 of record UELV01138047.1, read on the forward strand.
CATTAAAGACAGCGAAGCCCACTATGGTAAAAGAGTTCACGGACGCGAAGACGAAGAAACCAATAAAACTGCATGACCATTACACTGTAAATGTACATTACATCTTTCGACACACTATACACATAATTTTGCAACATAATAACTCATCACCATCATTCCGAAGATTTATCTGCAGTCAATACAATATAAATCGCGCTATTCTCGGCAAACAACCTATTTCCACGAGCTTCAAAGATAATTAGAAACTGCACACGATAATATTCCAGCTAGTCGAGAGCCTCAGCTTTAAACAGAAAAGAATCCCATCTCTCTGAAGCTGTGAAAGGGAGAAATAGAGAGAGAGAGAGAGAGAGAGAGAGAGAGAGAGAGAGAAACGGCGGTAGAGAGAGAGAGGGAAAGAAGAGATAAGATAGATTGCGTACACAAAAGTAAACAGTAAATAACGATAATGAGTATAAACCTCCGCAGCTAGCGCTGACTTTGTGATACGTCCGGGGCAGCTCTCTCGCACACACGCGAGAGATATATAAGTGAATAACCGGGGGAGCTCGCGCGAAAGTATGTGTGTGTGTGAGAGAGAGAGAGAGAGAGAGAGAGAGAGAGAGAGAGAATGAGTGAATGTATGGTAGACGCGCGCGGCAAGAGAGTGAGCATGAAAGAGAAAGGGAGAAAATGATTGAGGTAAAGAGCCGCGAATTCAATGAACGCGTACGTGCGCATATTTGCGAGTATGGGGCTTATATGCGCGCGAGCGCGGGACGAAAGAGAAAGGGACTACGTCGAGACGCGGCAAGAGATGATGACGACGACGAACACGACGACGACGACGATGAGAATGAAAGGGAGGGAGAGAGATGTGTGTACGCGATGGAGGCCAAGGAAGGAAAACGAGCGCCCGCGCGGGCTGTTAATTATTCGCACGACGTTATTATGCATGCGTGTGTATACGGGAGAGAATCTCTTTCTTGCGCGTCAGTCCTTGAAATTTTGCTCTCACGGGCTCGCACGTGTATGTGTATGTGTGCAAAAGAGAGAAATAACTTAAGAAATTCAGAGTGTCTCGATGCGCTCATCGATAGCGAACTCTGCGCACATACAAGAGAGTGAAAAATTATCTTCACGCGCATAAATTATAAAGATATACAGTATGTGGAAAAATCGACGGTGTTGCGTCGATATAGCGCGTTGGGTGTTTTTTTGTTCGAGCTTGATTGTTTGTTTTCGGCGAATGTATACGGGAGAGGATGATATAATATTTCAATTTTCGGGAGGGCCCCGCGTGTGTAAATTTAAATGCTAGATGGTAAAATAAACGTTTTCCAAGTAGGGTATATTTGTTCTATACCGCGATTCTGGTAGTTTAATGTACTTACGAAATGAGATTCAGCTCATTTGTAATGTTAGTCGTACCTGAAACAGAAAAAAAAGCATAATTAATAAATTATATGTAATTTATTTTATTAATTTTATGTTTTATTATTTTGTACAAGATTGGGCACTTTATTTAAATTGCTTTTGTATAACTTATGATTACATAAGGCTTGCACGTATGCATAAGCTTGTTAGGTAAACACATCCAATCCCTATTCATATCCCGCCAACACACTGAATCTCAAAATAATCTTTTCAGATGTACGAATTTCAGGGTTACGCTTAATTATTATCAAAAAATGCCACAAGAGCATTATTAACAATATAAGAAAAACGAAAAAGAGTTTTACGATTACTCGAGAAAGAAACTTGCGATAAGAGCTAGGTTATGAAAATTACGTGCGAAATCGACGGCTCGTGCGAAGCGGAAAAGGAAATCATCCAAATGACGAGAGAAAAGACTCACGGGCTCGCGGCGCCTATGCGTATTATTTCCGCGCTTGGCTCCATAAAAAAGCGCAATTTTATTAGCGCCAAAGGATAAAGTTCAATTTATAAGAGGCTAACGGATGATACGCGGAGGCTCATCGGCCATAAAAAATCGTATCAGCGAATACATTTTTTCCCATCTCTCGGCGGTGAGCGCACGTGCACACACACGGTTTTTTTTCTTCTTTTTTTTCACGCTCGCGCGCTCGCGCAGACGCTCGTAACTTGCTTATACCGCTTCGCGTGTCGTGCAGCTGACGGCGCAAAAACCATAAAAAAATCAGCCGCCGATGCGCGATCGCGAAATTCACGCGCGCACTGGGGAACGAAGAAGAGTGTTCGCTCTCAACAATCGTCGAACCGATCAATTGAAAATCGGAGAGGTGACCACCCAAAAAGAGAGAGCGATAGAGGGAGGAAGGAAAGGAAGGAGACGAAGGTGAGCGAGAGTAACTGTAAAAGGACATAAAAAAAATGTAACACGAGCGCTGACAAGCAGTGCCTATACATTTGAGGCTTCGAACCGCTGATTGCTCTTTCCTCCTATATCTATATCTGTGCATCTATCTCCTACACACTCGATTCGATCGTTCGCCCGTCATGGCCGTTCCTCGTCCTCTTTTCCGCATATCTATCTATCTGCATTTATACATATATATATCTCACTCGCTACAACTCTTTGTTTCTTTCCTACTGTCATACATGCTCGCTTTAACGGAATCACAGATAATTACAATAGCAAATTTTTGCAGACAATAAAATCAATACTAGGGACCGTTGCTTTACTAGATTAGTACTAATAATAGATGATGTAAAACAGTAAAAAACACTACGGTGCATAGAATTATATTTCAAACCAACGGTAATTCATGTTTATTTTATGAAAAGTTGACTATATGTATAAGTGCAGTTGCATAGTTATCTTAAAAATAAAAAAAAATATTTAAACTAAAAAAGAAACTGGTTAGCAATGCATTACATTCTATTTATATAAACCAGGAATCGTTAAAATAAAAAAAGATACGCCAATCTTTAGTGAGAGAACTATTTATAAGTATACTACTAAGATTAATTTTTAGATACATATAGATTACAGAGTATTATTAAATATACGTCGCATAAAGCACTATATTATACGTAAACTATATTTATAATATTTCACTATCATTTTTCATAGTTATATTTAAAGCATAAGTCCAGTGTAGTATTCCTCTTTCTCTCACTTCTCTTTTCTATGATGTGTGTGTGGGTGCGAATTCAAAGGGGAAGAGAGAGAGAGAGAGAGAGAGAGTTGGCGGATGCATTTTGTATGAGAAGTGACCGACACCCGCGCAGCTGGCGCGACGACCACCGTCGGCCTCTGCCTGACAGTCATCGGTTTTTCTGTCTCGTTGCTCATTGTCCTCTCTCTCTCTCTCTCTCTCTCT
>UELV01138052.1:0-12640 GCA_900490015.1 Megastigmus stigmatizans
CACACACACACACACACACACACACACACACACACACACACACACACACATTGACAACCCCCAGGAAGAGTAAGCAAACAAGTAAGCAAACAAGTAAGAGAGGCAAGTACTGAATGGAGCTACGTGTGCGCGCGTGTGTGAGCATGTGAAAGAGGCAGCGAAACTATAAGGTATATGGACTGAGAGAGAAATACATAGTATCCGAGAGATGCAAGAGTCGCGTATGAGTGTGCATGTGTGTATATATGCTCCCGTAAACGTCACATGCATTAACGATAACACATATTCGGCAGGTCTCGGTGGAGGATAGCGGGGCCGGTGGCGCGGACAAGGGACCAATTTGCCCCCCGCTTCCGTTGCAGTACCACCCGAGTGCTTACGCCGCCGTGGCCGCAGCAGCAGCAGCTGCAACGGCCAGCAGCACCACCACTACGACGCCGCAGCTACACAAAACTACCTCGGAGTACGGCGGTACGTATATATACCTACTCACCTACACATCTATACATGTACATGTATATATATGCGTGCCAGTAAGAGAGAGGGGTGGGGCGAGGGACGCGCATATATATGCTAACGTAAACAGCGCGTTATTCGAACTAGTAGTAAAGTCCGCCTGGGCTCTGCACCAACCTGCTGGACGCAACAATGCAGATAGAGCAAGATAGCGCGCGGCTCGAGAGCCGGATGCTACTGCTGCTGCTGCTGCTGCTGCTGCTGCTGCTGCATCCAAAAGCAGCGCCGAAAAGCAAGCATGTTCGTCCGTTCGCGTAGGTATATACGTGTGTAGGTGTGTGTGTGAGTATTGGCTGGAGGCTACGATGGGGCTCTCTCTGTGTGTTGGCCTTGTTTCTAGCGGCGCTCTCTCTCTCTCTCTCTCTCTCTCTCTCTCTCTCTCTTTCTCTCTACTCCCAGCGGTATATTTGTTGCGGCGGCCTAGAGAGGACACCTCATTGTCCTCAAAACGATGCCACTTACGCTAAGCTCGCGCTGTGTATGGAGTGGCCAGAGTAGCCCATAGAGAGAGAGAGACTGGGGGCCCAGGCCTCTTTTGCACAGCTATAGTATGCAGTGGATATGCGCGTGGCGGGTGTATACTGCTCTCTCTCTCGTTCTGGTAGTAGAGAGTCTCGTTACTCTTTCATGGGGTTGCGGCGCTGGGTGCTGTTGCTGCAGCAGCGCGTGTTATTGTCGTTTGTAGTCCCATCTGAATGATGACGATCCCGCGTGGATTAGCTAATCTTTCGCTCTCTTGTTGCTCCTTGCACTGGACTCATCCGATCGTGAACTATTTTTATGCTGTTTTTTGTTATTAATTGTTGAGAATGTCTTTCCAAACAAAAAAAAATCCAATGAATTTATGATAATATGTCTAATTTTGATGGCTTTTTAATGACGAGGTTTTCTCAATGTTCTGGTGTTTGGGTTCAGATAGTTGCTGAGTTGTTTCTTAGTTTTTCTAGTTGATACCGGAGAATTGGATAAATCTTGATGCATCAATCAAACTCAAAAAAGCTTCGGTGATCAAAAGAGTACAAATGCAACTCGCATTCGTTCCACTTTATCTCTATCAGATTTTTCGAGAATAAACAACAATTTTGTCTGACTGTATTAGTTATTTTGTGTGAAATACGTTAAGCTGCGTTATCAAAAAATTCCATCGATACTTTTGATACGATATTTATAGGTTCCCATTTTACGAGTATAGAAAAATAAGCTTCGATTATAGAACTTAATCATCGTTTTAAAATTATTTATGAGTTCCTTTAACAGTTTAATTTATTTTTAAAAGTCACTTAGACATAAAATACAAGCAGCATATATACTAAATTTTTGATTAGATTACTAAAGAACTTATTGATTGTTGTAACTATATAGAAATATATAAGTTTACTTTATTGAGTTTTATATGTGAGTTACCTAGACGTTTTATAGATACATTATCTCATTCTGAAATCTCAAACGTAATGTAATAATTTCTCTCCTTAGTAATACTAATCAGTATAGATTTAATGAATCTACAAAACTTTATTATGAAAGCAGTCTAAGGTTTCGAATCGAATAAATTATTTTAATGAAAGTTCAATAAATTGATTTGCCAGCTACATAGCTCAGATCAGATTTTACTAAACGTTCTTTGTCATGCAGTTTTTTATAATTACTCAATATTTTCAAGGAGTTGAACTGTGGATTAAAGGAGTTTCTATTTAGGATCAATTTTCAAATTAGCTACATATCCATATCATTGCACTGTTTTTTTCTATAGTCATCAACTGCTCTTGTTTATTCAACTAAAGCCAACATGAAAACTACATTCAATTGTACCTAGTACCAAAATCACGTTACTGCGTACGTTCCAAGGACATCGCAAAAATACATCGCTGAATAATTCAAAAATGTTTAAATAACAACAACCTGCAACTTCGTTTATACCTTCATTAACTATACGTTCCGGAAAAATGAATCCTTTACACCCCAATCCTTCGAAGCACAAAAGCTATGCATACTCTATCCCGAAAATGACTGTACACGAGATAGACAACGAAAAAGAAAGCAAGAAAGAGAGAAAATTAAGTATGGGGAAGACGCGTATAGCGGAGGGTCAAGCGGAGTATCTCCGCTAAAATATTTACTCGTCTTGGCAAGAGAAGAGTTAGGTAGGTAGAGAGAGAGAGAGAGAGAGAGAGAGAGAGAGAGAGAGAGAGAGATGGAAAGAGATATCCGGGTCGAAGGTAAATGTGGCGAAGGTCCGAGAGGTTCTGCGCTATATGGAGGCAAAGGGGAAGAACACAGTAGTGCATCATCTAGACTACTCGCTGCTGTCCCGCAGTAGACGTGGCGGCGGCGGCGGCGGTGGCTCGCGGTTCACGGGGATAGTTTCGTCCACAGGACGAAGGGAGAGCGAGAGAAACTCTAACGAGCAAGTTTACCATCTACCCGGTTCTGGAATTGAGCTGGGTGTTCGCGGTCTCTTCTCCACTCACTCTCTCTCTCTCTCCTTCTCTCTTGCTTCAGATGGAAATCTAAGCGCAAGCTCGCACATCGAATACTCGGCGAACTATTTCGTTAGGTCACACCTCTCTTTCTCTCTCTCTATCTCTCTCTCTCTCGGTCTTGCTCTCGCTACAGCGGAAAGGAAGAGAGAGAGAGAGAGAGAGTCGAGTGTGCAGCGTCCCGGAGCTTACATACCCAACCAACGCGGCGGGGACGCGCGCTCTCTCCGGCCAGCAGCGACCATGAACACGACCCCGTAGAGTCCGCTATATTTTAAGTCCCGCGAACGGCTCTAACGAGCGATCGATCGCGCGCCCCCACTCTCGCCGCTCTCTCAGTGCGTATACAGTATGTTATATTAGGCGTTCATCGCTCAGGCCTTGGTTCACTCCACTTCCTCTAGCGAGAATCCCGACGCGCTTCGTTCGTATATATAAACGTCCCTCGCAGCTCTTTCTCGACTTGTGCAGGGATGAACTCTTTGATTGATCGCACACTCGTTGTGTGCAGCGCAGTGTGTATTTGGTTTTTTAGGTCTATTTGTGTTTTTGTTATAACGAGCGCGGCAGTTTGTAGTTAGACGAGTTTATAGAGGGAAATTAAAGGAGATGGTACGCTTAGAACGCAATTACGAATATAATATATAATGATTAAAGTTGTTGAGTTCGAGAACATGTTGCGCATTTATTTAATTTATTAATTTATTAATATTCAATTAAACATACGTATTTAAAATTCATATTATGGTACCTAAATAACAGCCTATCTAAAAAACTTTTCTTTTTATACGAGCGAAACAATTGTTTTTTTCTTCCCTCATTCGCAGAAGTTCCGGAGGAGCATTCAGTTATGCCACTACTGCTCAACACGGCGATCAATCTCAGCCGGCCAATTCCGCCGGTGCAAGAGTATCCGTCTAATGCGCCACCCATTCCGCCGCCGCCAGAAAAGTATTTCGCCAGCACAGAGATCTGTAAGGTAAGGCATACAGCTTGAAAGAGAGAGAGGGAGAGAGAAAGTGATGCACGTTCGACACGCGAGAGCTCGCTATGTATGTATTATAAATTGTGCTTTGTCCCATCATTAATCAGCCGCTAAAAACTTTACCGTTGGGTTCATTAACCTTAATGCATGCTAAGGAAGTTTTCCATTTTCGTGCTGCCTTTTTCCTCACTTCAGCCCCTGCATTTTTCTCTTTCTCTCCCCACATGCGACCTAATTTTTTGGAAAGTAGAAAATAACTAAACGTTTAAGGAGAATGGGCCATTTAAAAAAATTGACCAAGCTAATAAATTAGTGCTTGATGGAAGATGCTGGATTATTAAAATGCTTGTGATTTATGCAAGTTTTTATTAAAATTTCAGTTTTTAATTACATTTATTTATTATGGAGATCAGTCTATCAACATTTTATTTAGTTGTTGAAATGTTGAAATAGCGCTTAATTTAATACAATGATTTACAGGCTAGTAAGTAAGTCAATGTAACGAGAACTTCGAATGTGTGGAATTCATACGAACGTAGTATTCATGTTTTACAATTCAATAAAATAATCCAGTTTCCTATAGAATAGAATACAATTTGGAGAATTATTGATATTATGTGGTTTTCAAACGTCATACTCTATATGTTCATGTTATTCGTTAATTTTCAGTTACACATGCGTATAAGCAACTTATTTTTCCAAGAAATAATTTATTGTAGAGTATTATTATAAAAGATTCAGCTTTTTAGACTGTAACAAAAAGAAGGATGCCGACAAATATAGCGAATCTGCCCAAACAGTTAAATGTACGAAGTCCATATCATCGTACAATACATAAAAAATACCAAAATTACAAAAAAAAAATAAATCCCAATGTGATGGGAAAGCTACAAAAAATAATGTCTTATTCCCTTAAACAACAATTAAACAAAATCACTTAAAATTAAACTCTTTGTTCAAGGAGCTTAGTTTTATGCTATGTAGGCATATTGCCCTCCAGCAGGAACGTATAAAGTGACCTATCCAATCGTGCAGAGCGCGAAAATATATAAATTTAAAAAAGAAATATCTTTATTGCACTCTAACCTAAAAATCCCACCTTCGCAGCTTTTTTTCTGGTCTCGTGCGATAAAATGCTGTATGACACTGGTGTGGAAGGTGATTATTTACCGAATGAGACTTTTTCGGACGAGGGAAGCGAGTACTAATCCCATAATGTACTATTCCTGATGCAGGGAACCCGATAACCCGATTAAGCGTTCGGGTACAAGGACGCTTACCTTACTTGTCGCATCCTGCAGAGCTTTTTGAAGTATATTTCCAATTTCGGTGTATTTGCGATCACCGGAATCCCAGGATAAACCGTGATAATAAATTTCAAGCCAGAAACTTTCGCGTTTGTACTTGTTGGATAATTTTTTCCAAGGAAATGGCGCTTTGATGAGAAGCACTATATGATCGGTATTGTCGTGAATTGGAATTGCAGTCAACTGAAGATGACGAAGAACAAGCGAAGTCTTGACCTGGCTTCTTGAATCCTTGCATGTCCACCGCGTACTCTTTATCGAGCAAGAATGAACTTCGCTCCGCTTATTGGCGCTCTCTTATATCACCTACTCCCACTCTAGATGAGTTTCTTGACATCGCCACTTACGGCATTATACTCGACAAACCGATCGTGTAGAATTAAGCAGAAAGCGGTTGTGCAAGCAGGAAAATTCTGCAAAACCTTATAGGTGGTAGTTTTTCCCTAATCATTTTTCGTCTGAAAAAATTATTTAAAAGGTGTGGCCCTGAATTGAATTTAGTTCAGTTTGATAATTTATAAACAAATCATCTGTTGTTTACGGGACGGAAACTTTATGAATATATTTTATATATTTTTAAACACCTAGAAAGATTAATTCTTTTAATATATTTTTTGCACTGAACAATGGTTTTTTCGTATTTAGGTTTCGTACGCTGAACTGTTGGATATAATTTCTATATTCGTTGGAATTCTTCTTTGAAAATCAACATGGGTAGTATATCAACGTAGATGCTTTAAGTCAGTAGATAACTTCCGAGCAATGTCTGACCCCGCGCTATATGCATGCATCTACCAGGTTAATGTGAAAACCTGATAAAAATGTCAAATGTCTTCCCATAATCTTATTACTGTATTTAGTTTTTTCCACCGCTTAATTATTGACTAACCCTCATTGACATTTATAGAGTCCGCCGTTGCCACCATTACCCGCATCGCCGAACCCGAGCTGCACACCACCGCCTCACAGTGGCAAGGCCTCGAGCAGCCTCAACAGCTATAGTCCCGAAGATATGCTGACAGAGGAGGAGGACGAGGTAGTGGCTAGTGGCCTCCTCGACTGCATCATCTTCGACTTTCCCCGTGAGAGGCTCAACATCGTTGAAAACCTCGGCTGCGGCTACTTTGGCGACATACACATATGCGAGGTCGATCGTTTCCCCGGCTATGAGGAGGTCTTTCGCAACACCACCAGTGACCTCGTGATCGTCAAATCTCTCAGGCCAGGATCCTCCGAAATTCTTAGGTGAGCGAGCTTAGGATATTATAGAGTAAATCGATATGTTGATTTTCTTGAGAAATGCTAAGTTTTATTGAACTGTTATTAAATTTTTTATGTAGATATGAAAATGTTAACGATGCTAAGAATATGTGGGTTATCGATGGTTACATAGTTAGATAAGTTGAATTATTGGATATATGTGCATGGTAATGAGATATCTTACTTCTATTGAATTTATATTATAAATGCGGAACATATGAATAACAGCGAAAGAAGCAACGTAGATTTAGAAAAATCATTTTTCAAAAGAACTTAGTCATTTCGAAAGTTCCATTACAAGTGAAATTTTCATTACTGCAAAATAAATTAAACTGAGGCTATTAAAATTTTAAAAAATATACTTAAAAATTTATTACTTTTAATATAATCTATTTTCAGCATTAAAGTACTTATGAATTCATTATTAAATTTACTCTTATATATCCGGCTGTTACTAATCTTAACAATACTCAAATTCTCATTAAAATGCTATTTCAACCGTCATTACTATTGATCAATATTAATTACCTAACTAAATCTAATAAATTTCTTTCCCAACATCCTCGTATTCTCGATCGACGGTATTTCATAAACGATTCAAGCTTCCAATGCATTCGCTTTGGTTTAAAATTAAAATGCTAAATGTAGACTTAACATCGTAAGCCTTATAATTAATCTATGGATATATTCAAATTATAAATTTAAGCACAATCAATACCGAGTTCGTCGACTCGAGGAAAAAGTATTTTAAAAAATAGTCTACGTATACGTAACCATGTACCGTGCAATTGTCCTATTAATAACAAACTACCTTTTCACTTAACGCGACTAAAATTTTTCTGCGTGACTTTTCTTCTTCCTCTTTCTTTCTCTTTCTCCCCTGTTGGCTGGGAGTCTGCTGGTCACTTGTCAGATAAGAGAATTTATATTAATAAAAAATTATTGTCAGATTCTTTTAGAAAATTTTTAAGCCTTAAGCAGTTATATATCTTGCATAGGCAGATTGCTAGTTAGGAGAAGGGACGGTGAACGTGCGCATATATATATATATATATACCTCTATATCTTTTATATATCTTTCTCTCGCTCCCTCATTCTCCTACCTTGAGGACTCGAGTGTTGTTTACACTCCACGCCCGCCGAACTAAACGTCGCGGCAGTTTTGTCTCGCGAAGAAAGTTTTCTCCGCTACCCACAATCGTTTCAAATTCGTTTTCCAAGCGGGCGCTCTTGATCGTGCCAACGACTGTTTTCCACTGGAAAAATTGCGCCTCTCAACTTTCCCGCCACTTATTAAACTACTCAAATAATTTAATTTCCATTAAATTTATTCGTTTTGATTATGTATGATGAGATGGAAAATTGATAATTCAGCAAACTATGTTAATCTAATTGAGATCTGAAAGAAGTTTAGGGCGTGTTTTTTTCTTTTTTTCGCGAAAACATTATATTAAAAAGTAATAGAGGTTTAAAGCTTGTATTTTTTATATACAAATACTGCAATGTTAGATCACGTAACAAATACATACAATCGTAACGTCAAACGAATTTCATTTGACTACAACTTCTATAATTTTTGTTATTTTGGAAAAAGAGCAAAGACAACTCAATTTCTTTAAACGATGTATTAAAATAAAAAATAAAACAATCATGTAAGATCTCAATTACTAAACGTTCATGTTACAACATTAGGGAATTTAAACAAAGTTATTGAAGAATGTATAATTTTTTAAAGGAAAAAATACTTATTTCCTAGAACCGACTCATAAACAATTGATATGGTTTTATTATTATTACATAATATATTGCGGTTGTAGCTTAAAATATTTAAAACTGAATTATTAAAGGGTATATTGTTTTCCACAGACTAGAATTCAGGCAAGAAGCGAAAAGACTGGCGCGACTCAACGATCGAAACGTCGCGCGGTTACTCGGTGCCAGCCTAGACGATGACCCGATGTGCATCGTCCTGGAAAATGGCGAGTACGGTGACCTAAACCAGTACCTGCAAAGTCACGTGGCTGAGACGACTACTGTGCAAACTGCAAAATCGTTGAGGTATGTTACAAAAAGTATTGTTTTTCAAATATTTGTATCTCTTACTTCAACTAAATACAATCCTTTATCCTATACAGACTGACTTAACATTTTTCATGGTGGATTTTTGTTGAAAGACTTTCATGTCTTTACTACAAAATAAATGTTCGATATTGCATGCAACTACGAATCCCTTTTATTTTGCATATTGACAGAGGAGGAGTTCATTGTGTTTCTTATATACACTCACCGATTAAGTTTTTCCTTCTTTTTTTTTTTTGGAAATCGAATCTTAGCGAAATGTAAAACAATGTGATTAGGTCGAGTTGCTTGCGCGCAGAATTTAAAACGTTGCGAGCAAGTCTTGGCAGGGCATTAAGCGATAAAGCTTTCGAAAGGTTGGAAACTTTTCCGCGGAGTGGCGGAGAAAGGACACTTCCATCTGAGCAAATACTCGAGTTTCTTATCTATGATCACGTTAAAGCGTATTTGCAAGCGAATCGTGTGGAGATCGACGAAAAGTAAAAAAAAAAAAACAAAGGAAAACTAAAAGAAAATACAGAACTCGGAAAACCCTTTGCAATAGCCCTGTAGTAAAAGATTTTTTTCTCTGGAGAGCGAACGTTAAGAATTCGGAATGGCAAATCGATTACCATTTCAAGTGCCTGCTGCAAATAATTAGATACTTTACCGGCCCTCTTACTTTGCCTCAAAACTTTAATGCCCGTAAATAAGTGCTTTCAAATTAAGCCTATACGTATTCGAGTTGTTTACAATAGCCCTTTAGGCGTTTATTGCTGGTTTACAAATCACTACCCGCCGGGCTTAAAAATTGAATGCTCAACTACGCCAATGCCTCCATTCTGCAATTAACGCAGTGGGTTCAAGTACTAAACCTTAATCACCAGCCTTTACTCTTTCTACGCTCTATCTGCTTTAAAAATTAAATTATTGTAGTGTACGCTTAAAAGCCATTGATTGGATGCATAACAAAATATGGTATAAATTTAACGGGGCTAACAATTTCATAGCTATGATTTTTAATTTAAATGTATGGTAAGCTTTATGTAAAGTATTGTTAGTGACGAATTTAAGCTTTAGTAGTTAAACCATGATCGTTTGTCTAAGGTCATGTAAGCTGTTGATCTTTCACGCAGATTGCAATGAAAGTTATCCAATCGATATATAGATATAGACTCCACATACTGATCAGTTATACAGAGCAAATATCATTTTCATCAAACGATTTCAGTTACGCTCTCAAGTAAGCACGTAACGTAACCTAGAATTGGAACAATAGTAATGTATTTCGTATCGTCATCATATACGTTGAATCCATCAAAAAAATATGTTTTTTTTTTTTTTTGAAAACCTTTATTTATTATAAAATTTATTTCGCATTCTTCTCAACACTGTCGTTAATATGCTTATTTTTAAATGGATTGAAGTAACGGAGAGTAACAACTTCTTTCTTCATATTCACATCGATTATGGAAAAGTCTAAAAAATTTAACTTCCAAGCATTTTCAGCAATAGATTGAAAGTTTTTCGAATTTTGATTGCTGTGAAAAATAAACGACCGAATATTTCGGTCGACGATGACACCAATTTTTCTTTACTAACTTTTTCAATGTCTGATTCAGCAACTCTACTTTATCATTGACTTGCACCAGGAAAACATAAATTATTGCACTTCTTTGAAAGTAAGTTGCATCCAAAACCATTTTTGTATCTGCCGTAATTATGAAAGCTGGATTGTGGAAGATTATACTTCTAATTGCATTGTAGTATTTGGATACGATTCGTGAATGATTTGGTGTATAGATAGTTAGAAGATGAGTGGAATTAAAATTTTCGGTGATGTTTTGAAAAGATTGATCCAGCCAGTCCTGGACTTTATATTCGAAGTATGCAGTCTGTGTTTCGGTATGAATTATATAAAAGTTCATGAAACTCAATATAAAATATAAAAGTATCATGATTGGAAAATACTAACAAACTTTCGCCTAGATAGAATTGCACTGTGCAACAATAAAGCGATCAAATCAATGTTCAATGATGCATAATGATTGTTTTTGATTATAAATGAGCTTCTCTATTCATAAATAATGCATACGTTGACCTGCAGATACAATCATACAGTGAATTCTATTACGTAACAGACTTAATCACTTTTCTCTGGGCATATAGTGTAGGTAATCATGAGCAGAAAGTATGTTTTGACCTAGTCTAGATTTTGGGAAATATCTTTGATTTCAGATTTACATTTTACTGGGAGAATGCTATTGTAAAAACGCATCCGTGCCATAGGTGATTTCTGGTTCCATAGTTTTGAAACGCTTATAAGATTTCTACTAGATCAAAGAATACTTTCTGTCTGTTATATGGAGCACTGATATGTACTGGTTCATTAATTAAGCCTGCTATATAGTAGATTTCACAGTATGATCGCATCTCAATATAAAACTATGTATTCATTAAATATTGATTCGATAGCTTAGTTACTGTTACCGAGGATAAATATTGAAAAGTGCAAATTTAATTGATCCGGTGTTTATCCAAAAATATACGTGATGTTTGTTTATCGATTCACTATTTCATCAATCATTATTATGTTTAAAACGTTTTATTGCAAAGTAAAAGGGTCTGACAAGAAAATGGTATGGACCTTTTTTTCATGATGTTCCCCGTAGAATCGACTGTATAATCAGTTTTTCGAAATTTTAAACTTTTTTGAAATTTATTTAAATAATTAAACAACCTAATCGACAAACAAAAAATACGTATATTTTATTTTTGCTAATACAATCGATATCATTGTTAATTTAGCGCTGTTTATGCTGTGCTAGCCATGGGATTTAATGGGTTAAGAGTAACGCCACGAAAAGCAGTCCGAATTCGTAACTCATACTTCATATCACCTAGAGCCTTTCTTATAACCTGAGCATACAATTTTGTTTACAGGCGGCCGCAGTTATCTAGCGGCCAGAACCTCCGAACTACGAGCCTATCACTCTGCAGGCCTCTAAATTTAATATCAAACGAACTTACGGTTGAAGTACGATGGAAATTACCCTTGTTCCTTTTTTGAAGAGATTAACTATGTAGTACGGCCTTTCAGTTCCAGGTGACACGTTTAGAGTAGCTTATTAGAAGAAAAGGGAGTCTCCTGTCTTTTGCATTCGTTTCGCTCTTGATTATAGGTAAGAATCTGTGGTTAATTTACTTTGGGTGGGTTTAGATTATAATTTGATTTAATGATGCTGGGTGGGAGATTAAACTCTTTGAACAAGGAGTTAGGATATATTCGATCGAACTTCACTTGTAAGTTCGTCTGATATTAAATTATCAGTTATTTATTTAGTCACTTATTTTCAATAATTTTGTTCTCATAATAATTAAAATGCAATTTACATATTAATTGGAATAAACGGTTTCAGCAAAATTATCGTCTACATTTAATATCAGTCGTGTAACATCCTATGAAAATCATAGTATTTTCTTTTCCTATTTTTACTATCATTCTAAATATATTCAAAGCTTACTGTTTGCGCGTACAAGCTTCCGAAGAAACCTGCATAGTTCGATTAAAATTACTTTTTTTATCTATCTTAAAATTTCCTACCTAATTTACAAAATGCAAAATTCAATTTTATAATGACAATACATTAAGCTATTAAATTTAAATTAATACATTACATATTAGAAAAATAATTAATTAAGAAAAATAAGACAAAATGTTATAATTTAAAATGTTCTTTATTTTTAATCATTATAATTGAAATTCAAAATAATATTACTTAAGCAAAAAATAATTCAAATGTACTGGCAAAGGCCGACCTTTTTATTGAATTATCGCTAATGCGCAAAATGGTAAAAATTAATCTATGTATTATTTTATGAGAATGTTGTGTCGCACAAACATTCTAAATAGTGGCTGAAGACTTGTGCAGTCTTGCCATATGCTTACGTTGCGTAAACATTAAACGAACAAATTATAAAAACGGACTGAAGACACATTGTCTCGCCGCAAAACTCGTGTCGCACGAGCATGACGT
>UELV01138058.1:0-15894 GCA_900490015.1 Megastigmus stigmatizans
TCATTAAATAGAAAAACATATATAGTATATTGAATTCAAAATTTGTTTTAGTTTTTAAAAACATTCTTCTGGTATAGTAATAATTAAGAGTAAATAAATTAAAAATTGCTATACTGGTATAGTAATTATTAAAATAATATTTTCTAGAACTTAGCATACTTCAATTTTACTATACTGTCTACTAAACATTAGTAAACAGCGACTCTGTCTCACCATTGCTGAATATTATAGTAATTTTTCATGAAGTTTCTCGCAATTTTTAGTGAACTATTTTTCTCCGTGTAGTAATGGATAATTTATGTTTCGCTAATTTATTCTATTGTTGTAAAAGCTTAGCGTCCCAGAAACATTAATTTGACACCGCGGTAATACTAAATATTGGCCGAGCGAAAGATTCGTTTAAAAGTTTAGCGCCAGCCTGAAAATACCAGCGCCCTATATTTTACGCTTGTTTATATAAAGCGAGTTTCAGTGGTAACAGTCACTTGGACAAATTTATCAACTGCCAGAGAAAAATGCGAGAGCTTGTGTGGTTTTTATTAAATTTACGGGACACACGTGACTCACGCGCGCACAATATATATATATAAATGTGATATTTCACTTCCTCGTTCCTATTAAATAAGGATTTTTTGTCCGTCCGCGTTATCCGCCAGAAAAAAAAAGATGATTCTTATATATACTGGAACCTGATAAACCGATGACGACTTTAATTCCTTTTTAAGCAAACAATTAATAATTATTTTACTTCATAAGATATTTCTTCGAAATAAAAACAAAGACAATGATTTTATTCTTTTCAAAGACAAAAATAACAATTTTTCTCGGACAAATATATCCATCGTACGTCACTTGAAATAATACTCGTATAGCATTCTCATATAGCAGAGAAAATCCAACTCACCCTGACTCCATACTCCCTCCAGGGCCTAAGATTGGCGTGATGCTCGAAAGGCCCGACAAAGACGACGGTCGGCTGGCCGAGGTCGAGATGCCTGAGAAGAGCGCGCAGCGCTCCGGCCGTACCCTGACCCGTGAATAACACCGCATCCTGCTCGTCGGCGCCGACCGCGTGTCGGACGATGTCCCTGGCCTCGTGCCTGCAAAAACAACAATTCCCATTATCGCACCGTCATCGCACACGATTTTACACACTTATTGGCTCGCCTTGTATACTTTTCAAATGATTGACGCTCCAAATTTTGGGAAGCTGCGATACTGGTTGTATGCGTATACGGATGGAGTGTCTGTTTCAATTAAGAATAAACGCGGATGCAGCGGTTTTTGGACTTTATAGCCCAATAAAATCATTTTAATTTATCATCAGCCCGACTTTTAACATCACAGTTTACCACTAAACACAAAGACATAATTTATTATCCCCGTAATTGGGAGCTTAAAAACATACCCGTATCTATAAAAATTATTTAATTCACGAAAACAACCGCAGTAGCAAGTACGCATACATTAACTATATCGTAAACATTCCACTCCAGCGTCGTAGACGCAAAAGAATCAACAAACATAATATACGTAAATCTCGAGAGCGATAGGTGAAGTGCATAACCTTGAAGGAAACAGAGAGACTCAGCTGTCGGCGTACCAAATAATAAATCGCGCATCCGTTTATTTAAATGCACGAGAATCGATACGAAACGGGGGGAAGAAAAGTGTATATATCAGCCGCGTGTACTAACCAACCAAAAAAAAAACCACGTCTTATAGCCGCACTGATATATAGATCGAGGATGGCGCTCGGCGTTCAACAAAGGTCGTTCTCTCTCGTTCCCGTGCACGCGGTCACAATGAAAGCAGTGTGGCAGCGGCGTTGCAATGTAGGTCTGCAGCGCGCGCTACGAAACGTCTTGTATATAGGGGTGGCTGCCGGGGGTAACGCGAACAAAGGAAAATGCAGACCGCGCTTTCCCTGTATATACCCCCATTGTTCTCGCGAGATATGGGTCCATGTGTGTGTGTGTGTGTGTGTGTATCTGCGTGCCTCTATGTCTCTCTCTCTCTCTTTCTATGTGTTATACGCGATGGTATGGAGAGTTTTGTCTGACGCCCTTTTGTGCTCCGCGTATATTATATGCTGTGCAGTATACGGAATATTCCGTACAATCGTGGCTGACCGCAGGAATTTCAAATTGAACGTAGAGCGATGTATGTTTTTCGGATCGGCTGCTCAAGAGCTATACCGAAATTGGCTCAAATACATAAAGCTAATAAAGATGAAAAGTGCGTCGCAAATATGCATGAAACTTACAGATAGTAAACTAATCTTTCTTTTATTTACAGCAAAGGCATTAAATAGTCCAATGAATTTAAAACTTTCCATGTAGAAATAATTTCGAACATAATTTTACGCATTAACTTCTCCATAAGCAACGCAGTAAAGCTCAATTTCACAATCTATCGGCAACATCAACTCTCAATTACGACATCATCATCTTCCAAAATCAATCGATCCCAAATAATCGATTAACTGCAGACGCGCACTCAACGCCGTAACATCCCAAGTACCCATTACGTATACAGCAGCAGCAAAACGGCCCTCGGTAAACTCGTCAAGCGCCGCCGTTACACTACTTATCCAGTCTATTATACATATCGTAAAGTACAAACACTGCACACGCATATACGGCATTATGCATGTAATAGAGAGAGAGAGAGAGAGAGAGAGAGAGAGGAAAGGAGAAAGAGGATCTGTCTCTCGGTCTATGCGAGATCTCGCGGCTCGCGCGCGCGGCGCGGGAAATGGGTCAGTGCACACATTCCTGCTACGTAATAAACGGCGCTCACCGCTCTAAATTTATACCCGCGCCGCGGCGGCAATGCACCGCCTGCACTGTATGTACCCGACTGCCAGATATATATATATATATATATATATATGTATACTACTACGTGTGTATTACAACGGAGCAAGGTTGCAGCGACGAGCGGTGGGCCGTCAAGAATCGATTATATACACACGTATATAGATCAACTATACGGCGCAGATTCTTTTTCCGAAATAGCGGATCTCCGCGAGTCTCCAAGTTATATATATATATATATATATATTCTACTACGCGGAATGTGTGGGTATATAGACGCGAGGACCTAGATTAAACATCCCTGGTGCAGTGCACATTGTGTATATAAGGCGCGCTCGGCCGAGAGCGAGCGCATGTCCGTATTGGCCTACATATGTCGCAGTTCTGATCCGACCCGAGACTCTGTGTGTGTATGTGTGTATGTGTGAGTGTGTGTGCATGTGCGTGTGTGAAGTAGAGGACAATGAGGAGAGAGAAAGAAAGAGAGAAGCTCGCATTATGTGGGCGGCTTTGGTGAATCGAGCATTGAGGGATGATCAAGTGTGAGCTGTCTACGTGCGTCTCTGTGTGTGTTTATACGTTGGGCGGTTTTCATACATATATATATATAAAGTTCGAGATGTGTATTTTAAGGACACTGGAGCATTTGTTATATAGAATGTACATAATTGCGATAAAAGCGGTTGTCGAATAGTCGATTGATCTCCTCGCGGGATTAAATATTTTTGGTACACAATAAAGAGTATATGTATATTATAAGAGTATGACTCACCTGAAGAGGGACGACTGTAAGCTGCATATCGATGTGGAAGCCCGTGTATCGCCCAAATATGGCAGAACCTCTTTGATTATGTAGTCCTCGAGAAATTGCAAGGATCTTCCGGAAGCCGTGTAGTCGCAATATACAACTGGAATCAGACAGCACAATTAAATCAATTAATTTCAGCTTAAACATTCTTATATTATGCATAACGATGTGAAATATTAATTTTCTAAACGGTAAAGGGACCTCTTACTCTATTCAAATCAAAACCTTCATATAATAAATCATGTATAAATGTCTCAAGCTTGCGCAACTCTTAAACAAAACAAAAAAAAAAGTGCACGACAAACGTTTCGACTATAGGGCTGCAAAGAGCAAGTCAGACGCGCGCGCTCTATTAGATTCAAGGAAAACATCACGATCCAGCGCGGCTCTTGCAAGTCCGCGCGCTATATATATAAGAGAGAAAAAAAAACGTCGTCGGCGCGAGAGGCTCGCTCCGCGCATGAAAGGCTCTCGAAAAGCGCGAGGCCTTTGACGGCTTTAAGTTCGCGGAATACCTACAAGAGCCTCTATACCCTCGTCCCATTCTATTTGCAGACACACCACTCGGTCTCGCCGCTCTGCGCACGTGTGCAGATTATACACCGTCTCATCCCCTTATGGGTGTGTGTGTGCGTCTGTGTGCACGAACGCGCGGCAAAAGAAAGTTTCGACCGCTTCCGCTTTGCCATCCATAGCTATTTTCGACAGAGCCGTTACGCCACTATACGCTCATATTTATCGATGCGTTTACGAGCAATTCGCTCCAGCGCCAATTGTTATTATAGATCTTATTTTTTTTTTCAATTTATGCGTTATATTAGAAGTGACATCATGCCGGCGATCCATCGTTTTATCGTTTTGCGCAATAACTCGCGTGTATTATGTATAAGATTGACAACAGGGGCTGCATCGATTTATCTCTATCTCGCGGATGTAATGTATATCTTTTAAATGCGGTATATGTACTGTATTCGTATATGGTTTTCTTAAAAATTATCGTTAAAAAATTTTGAGACGAGCGCGATAATTCGTTATCGCTCTATCCGCCTTTGGCACGTTGAAGCGTGACTTTAAACGCTCACGTGTTCTCGTTATATACGAGACTTGGCTCTGGTGTGCTAATGCGCGCGCGCGCGCGCGAACGCCGAGAACTCGATCGGGCGATGATTCAGCGAAGAAGGAGGCACGACCGCTCATTGTTCTGCGACGGCGAAAACTTTGACTTAGTCTCTCGGCTATAAAAATTCGTGCCTCTACATTGCATACCTCCGGATTTATTGCTTCGAGCGTATATTACAACGCGACCTCGCGCGACGTACGGAACGGAACAGCGTCTGTACATATATATATATATATATATGTAGTCACGCATAGAGTTCGGATATATATTGTTCTGTTTACGTAAGCAATTGGTTAACGAGCGCGCAGAGGAAATAATATGCGCTGACTCGGTTAATGGCATGATCGTTAACGGCGAAAAATCAAAATATATAGTTCGAACGAGTTCGGTAACGGGACGATTCTATTTCGAGCCATATATATACCGACCCCAATAACCGACGTATTAATAATACATATTTATCGAAAAAGAAAAAAAAACGAAGAAAAAGAAAAGAAAAGAAAAAAGAAAAGAAAAAAGAAACTATAAAGATATATAATAGAGTCGAAGCGCGTGTCGGCATTTCGCATCTCCTTTAAAAGACGTCAGTGGGGTCCCCGGTTATTTTTAAGTGAAAAGTCTTAACCATCGACTGTACATTATAGGACAACAGCACTGGGTGTCTGCCAAGCCCAGCCTCATAAAGAATGACTCTTTAGTGCCTAACTTTTGCGCTTTATAACGTCGACACTACTCGCGCTAATATTTATAAGAATTCGCATATATCCGAAGATTCATCCTTCGCGCGTGACTATACGTATCCGCTTGGTCATATAATTCGAATCATACGATTGTGGTTCGATGGCAGATAGAATCGTTGCGAAAACGAATGCAATCCTACAATCGGGGAGATTGAGTCGAATTGCCGCCGCCGAGAATCGCTACACCGTGTAAAATCCAAAAAGCTATTACGGGGGACCTTTTGAATTTTAAGCTTCGCTGCGATAGCGATAAGTAATACACTTCAAGTCGAATATAGCGACGACGCCGCGGTTAGTCTGCGCTGCTGCCGACGAAAAGGTGCCAAGGTGCAGCGATTTTTGCAGCAGAGCTTTTTGCGCCCGGCTTTGCGGATAATCTCTCGCGCGGCGTTGTCGCGAGTGCGTATAGTCTGCGCGTTCGCTGTGTTTGCTGAAAAAAATATGGAAAAAGAAGAATGATGAAGTACCGAGTGGCGGTCGTTTGGAGAGGCTATTTACAGGCGTTTGTACTCTGCCTGCGCGTGTTTTACTTGCACACACATACACGAGATAATTTGCAGCTTAAATCTTGACGATTGAATATTCGCGTGTGAGCTGCGTGTTTAAAGTTATATTGTACATGTGCACGTATAATTGCACAATATGAAGTGGAAGAGAGAAAGAGAGAGAGAGAAAAAAGGTTTTACGACTATTGCGAACTCCCCGTGTGCGTGCGAAAATCAATTTGGCAACCTAATTTCCGTTGCAGTTAATACTTTAATAGAGAAAATTTTCACTCCAATTACAATAAATAATGTTATAAAGCTATAGCGAGTATATATCGGCCGCGTAAAGGACCAATCAAATTATTTTGATGGAGGAGCCAAATTTAATTTACGCATATAGCGTACATTCTTAACAGCGTTATACCTACACGTGTCCCTTCCATAAAACTATATACCATCAGCAGCCGCAACGACTGTATATAAAACACGCACGCACGCACAAATTTTCCGCGCCAAACGTAAATTCAATAAGCCGTCCATTTTCTATACACGGAAGAGTATCCGTATAGTAGACAAAAAAAGGAAATGTCGTTATAAAGATGCCTGAACGCTCGTCAAGCTCTTCCTCCGTATATAGATCGAGTCATTCAATAACGCCACGCGCAAAGCTGATTACAACGCATACAGTGTGCAGCTACAGTATATATAGGAAAAATAAAGGCGGTGTCCCATCGATCGATAAACAATATTACGCACGCCTCCGAGCCGCATTGTCATAAGCTCTTGAATAATCCCCGCATATATACGTGTGTGTTGTATTGGACGAGCGCCAGGTATATAATATATAATAGAGGCTTGGAGGCGCGCACTGCACACGCGAACGACAAGTGCACATAATGCGGCTAACGCGATAATGGGCCGCTCGAGTTTTGCAGGTGTGCGCAGTCAGTGTCTCTTTCTCTCGCAGTTATGTTACAGCTCTGCTACTGCTGCTGCGCTTTGCGAAACTGTCGCCGCGTTCTCTTGCCATGCGCGCTGCTGCAGCTCGCCTACTCGTCTCGTGTTCCCCTTTTTCTCTCTCTCCAATGTGCAGTACATATAAGTATACTAACGCGCTTTATCTCCGCGGGCGATATACATAGCGAAATAAAAGGAGATCGAAGGATACGAGATGATATTTGACGAAAGAAAGTTTACTGCACGACTATATGTATTATGGGAATGCTGCGGGCAATATTCGCTGTTTATCGAAATAAAAATTTACGCGACCCGTGAATTTCCTACGTTCAATCTGCACAGGAGCAATGTTCGGTCATTCGGATTCAGCTGGTGTATATATATGTATATATATACTGTATAATGGTGCAGGACCGCTGAGCATATATGGAAATGCAGCGAGTGAGCGGATCGGATCGATCGCTATATCTTTATAATGATTTCGATCTCGAGGCTATATGCGCGCTAACTCGCAAACCATTTTTCCGCCGCGGTAACTATATATTTTTAGCGTGACTAGAATAACGTTCGATCGCGACTCTCTTCCACTAACATACGGAAAATGATGAATTCATCATGTACAAACGTAAGGTTTTGCAACGATCGGCCGATTCCCCATTGCCAGCTGCGAATTAAATGCCTATAAGCTCGCGTGATATTTATATATATACAATTAGGTATAGGCGCTCGAAAGGATAATGAGATTCACGACGATTTCGCATGCGCCGGGGATAATCTTGCGTAATCCGGAATTATTTGACGCTTGTCGTTGGCGCATTAAAATTCAAGCGAGTCGACTTTTAATCGCTTTGCCTCGTGACACACGCGTCCCTCTCTTTCGTGCAGAATGTTTTGGTTGGGACAAACACGCGCGCGCGTGGCTCTTCCGAAATCGAAGGAAGGTATTTTTTTGGTCAATGGACCGTTAGTCGGCTCGCTGTATACATATAATAAGAATCGACTTGTTGTTTTTGTCGCTCTCCTCTCTTTCTCTCTTTCTTTCTCTCGACCAGCAGAACCACCTGATTATTATTTGTCGGGCCGCGTACACGTAAAGCGCGTGTCACTTTGGCGTCTCAACAGTTTGTTCAATTATTCAAATTGTATACACACGCTTTGAAATCCCTTTCTTTTTTTTTGGCAGTCGAGATGAATCGACGTATCGGCGTATAAGTATTTATTTTTCTGTAAATATGAATAATTTAAAGAGGTTCAAGTTATAATGGCTACGAAATTATACATTGTATACCGATTGTTCAAGTCGAGCATAAATAATTGATGAATGAGTCAACAGCGACTCTTTAATATATACTGTATCTTAGTGAAATATTATAATTGATTTAATGTCAGACTATTTATCTCAAAGTGGAGCTTATTAAAAGAGATCTTTCATCTATTACGCCCTACCCAAATAATTACAGAATTGTGAAACGAGTATTGGCCCCAATTTTTATAGGTAAAAGTCGATCGATATACGAGCAAATAGTCTGCGCAAATAAGCCCTTCTTGGACTGCCGAGCGCTGCACAAAAAGAAGAAGAAGAAGAAGCTGTGCAGAAGCAGCGGAGAAAGACAATCAATCTGGAGCAGACAGAGTGTCCCGCACACAGCTGACAGGGCAGAGATCGTAAGGAGAGCGTCGAACGGAACACACGAGGGCACCAGAGTAAAAGAGAGAGAGAGAGAGAGAGAGAAAAATACATACACTGCACCAGGAGTTAACCCAGTTACCTCGAGTATGCTCGCTTGACCTGCAGCTATACATATATAGCTTACATTGTCGCAAAGGAGGTCTACCGCGCGGTTACATCGCAGCTCACACATTTTTCTCCACTCGCGCGGATTAGAGCAGTGCAGTGTCTCGCTTACGGCGTATGGCACATGTGAGCTGCGGCGACGGCTTATTCGACTGCAGCAGCAGCTCAAATTCTGTGCGGCGCGCGCGACCGCGCAAAGAGAGCGATCAGGGTCGACCGGTTGACCGGTTGATCTCCATTTTCTTTCGTTTCATTCCTTTTTTTTTGTTTCTTTTCCTTGCTCGGGCCGCCTCGCCGCGCCTTTCAAAAACGATTAACTGTATATTATTTCCACGTATCGGTGGCGGTTGGAAAAAAGGCCCTCGAGCGCTTGTGCACCAGCCGATTTTCGATGCGAGCTTGTATATGTACAATTCGAAACATACTTATTGCTCGCGCTCGTTAGAGGAAAAAAACAACAGAAAGAAACTTGTCCCGCGTGTCGAATTGAATTTTCGCTTTGAGAACGTATATGTATATAATGTAGTCGTGACTCGCTGCGGCATTGTTTTGCCAAGAAATTTATAGTTTTGTTTACAGCTTTTCTTTTTAACATTTTTGCATTTGCGCTGTTATGCGCGCGCGCGCGTGCAATTGCATATACGATCGGTACACCGAATTATCTGAAATTTGTATTAAGCGTAGTCGAGCGTATATACAGCGACACAAAGCTTATACATTCGAAAAAGTTTCTAAGAAAGCATATAAATCAGTGGCTCGAGGACACACAACCTTTTTCCATTCTTGACACTGCGTTAACCCAAATTCCTTGCTTTTTCCCCCTTTTGCAGATATCTCGCCGTTATACCGTATCGAGACATAGATAAAAAAAAAAAAAAAAAAAAAACGTATCCGACATTAATTGCGTCATCCATCAACATGACTGTCTTAAACCCTGAAAGAGCTGGTATCGATCCAATTGGACCGACTACATTTGATCTAGCCATCAGTATTTACCGCGCGAGCGGCAAACGACAAATATGTCGCGAGTTCGTTAAAGTCTAGGAGAGCGAACATATCCGTAGTAAACAATTATACTGTTTACGATTCGCGCAGAGTAGTAGCTTGAAGAAATTCGAGGAAATCATTGGACACATGCGGAAGCGCAAGTCGCCTGTGACCGAATACATTAGAATTCGGCGCTTTTATGCGAGACCGCACGCTATTCGTATCTGCCAACATATCCGATATAAGTAATTGCGTGTCGGTGGATGTATACATATGCGCGCGTGCGCGCGCGCGTGTGTGTGTGTGTGTGTGTGTGTGTAAAGAGGGCTGCTCCGGCTGCTCGTCGACTCACGCACGCAGCAGCGTCGAAGGCCGCAAGTCATGAAATCTTGTCATGGAAGTCTATACCAATCGATCCGCTCACTCGATTCAGTCCATTCGCACGTACATGCGTATATAAATATTTGAGTCATTCCACATATGCGCGCGAATGTAGTAGATACCGGATAAAAATATAATGTATATTGTTTTCCACATATTCCTCTTCCTCGCTTCATATACTTCACTCTGCGTGCGAATTCCGTTGGAGCCGAGCTCGGCACACGCAGAGTCGGGTCGCACAATGACGAAGGAGGATGATGATGATGACGAGTCAAGGCCGCGAGCGTATGCGGCGGTGGATAGATCAGCTCCAATTATATACACTTTGTGCAGTGGCCGATCGATGCTTCTGCCATAATATACCAAGACGGTATATTATGGCACATAGTTCAGCCCCTCTTCCGACTATATACGAAAAATATCCGATACAACTATACGTGCCGTTTCTATACGTTTGGCGTGTTGAGTTGCGGCGCGTCGTCGTGTATTTTTATATATATATATATATATAGCGATGAAAGTGAATGTTATTCATAATGCTCCGCAGCGATAACTTTCAAAACATCGTATGAGGGCGATCGAAACAAACCCCCCATTGATGCAAGACGAGTCACCGCGTTACATCACGTATACACACAAGTATATATAGTTATAATTCTACAGAGTAAACAGCGAGCAAAGAAAAGCAAAGTCGCAATTCCAAGGTAACGATTTTTGCTCTCTCTATATATCGATTTGTCTCGTATATATAGAATAGCGACGAAAGTTCAGCAGCTCGTGAATAGTACATCGCGCAGATGTGTAGAGAGAGGCGATCGGGATATCGAACAAAGGGTGATAAAAGCCAGATATAAACACCAGGGACGGAACAGCAGCTCGCCACGGCGAACTGATTTTTACGCGCGTATATAGTAAGAACGCACGCGAGGAACACGTGCAGTGTATGTGTGTGTGAAGTCGCTCGAGTCCGGGGGGGTCGCGGTTAAATTTGGAGAAGTGTTGACCTACATAAAACGGGGAGCCGACGGCAGCAGCAGCAAATTGTATACAGGCACATCGACATCGTATACGCTAAGATTCTTACGCGCGATTCTCTTTCTCTCGACGAAAATAGTCCCCGCATATGTACGTCACGTAATGTCCCTCATGCGTCTTCAGCTCGAGTCGACGCACTGTGTCTTCTTGTTTGGGCTAGTCGTCGGTTTGCTTTCTTTCCCTCTCTGCATGCCGCTTTTGTGTAAATACACCGTGGCAACGTCCGAGGACAATGGCCCGGCGATCCCTAGTTTTATCGGTGATGGAGATTCGCTCCGATTGGAAACAGAATCGAGAACTGTTATATTCCCTGCGAGATATTTGCATAACTTGAGTGTTCTAAAATTAGAAGTTTTAAAATCAATTGCAGGGCAAAATGAATGGCGGGGTAAAACGCTTCAGAGCCTCTAATTCTTACATCGTCAGCTCATTACGACGATTCGCCTTTAAAAAAAATATGACTTGGGTGCTCGCACGCGCTCGTGGCTAAAGCCTCTTAACCATAATTCAATAAGGCATGCCGATCTCGCGCGAAAAACGAGTCCGCGCGGATTATCGAATTATCGGCTCGGTGTGTCCGCAACTGGTGGCGATCGGAACGAACAACCGGATTCAATCGGAATCCATCCTCCTCCATCTATATGCATATATATAGAATCGAAGAGTCTTCGGCCTTGCCACACTCATCATCGAAGAAGCTGCAACCTATTAGAAAATATTAAGAAGGCAGTCGTGCAGCAATCGTCTTTGCATACGCGCGTCTATCCCGTATAGGAGTTGCAGGGAGCTGTTCGGGCCGGTGGAAGTCGGTTAAAATGATTATTACGCAAGCGCGGGCGCGAGAGAGCTGCTGCTGCGCTCGACGATGCAACAACTGACCATAGCGTGGCTCTTTCCTCCTCCTCTCATTGTGCACGAGAGAGAGAGAGAGAGAGAGAGAGAAGCAGTAAAGCGCAAGCGCCCGCGCCGCCGACGCCGTACTACTACTGCGCTGCTGTGTGCAATGTCAAGGCCGAAATCCGCACCGGCCTGTGACGGCACCGCCGCCGCCGCCGCCGCGCTGTTCACCTGCACTCTCGCACTTCTATTTTTCGCCTTCCTCGCGCCTCTTCTGTACCTCTTTTTCACCTACTTCTTCGTCTGCTTCTGCTTCTTCTTCTGCTTTAGCTTCACATTTTCAGCGGTCTTATGCAACGCCGTTGTCATGGAGATTATATACGTGTTTACGCTCGGCTTGAGTTACAAGCCGATCTATTGTTTCCCTCGCTTTTTCTCTCTATATCTCTCTTATACTGGAGCAAACGCGAGATGCTGCTGTTGATATTATAGACGAGCGTCGGCCGAGCGCGACAAAGGAGTCGCTTATTTAAACGTCGAAAGATGTTTGCGCGCCGCTGATTGACTGCGATAGATTATTAGCTACAGTTTTTTTTTTCTTTTCTGCGTCGGAGAAAAAAAAAGGAATTTATCCCGTGCGGAATCTTGCGACTTATTCGAATGCTGTTGAATATGCGATTGTGTCGCGAGATCGTTAATTAACATTGTCTAATTGAATTAGTCTGCCATGCGTAATATACGAAGAATATTTATTATCAAAAAATCACCTTTGAAGAATATTGTACTCTGCGAAGCTAAGAAAGTATCGCCCCATTATACATATATAGAAGAGCGAAGAATCGTTTTTATATTTGACTCTCCCAAGGGACGAAGCATCAAAACAGGCTACGACTCTCTTTCCACTCCTTGTATAATTCAAGGACGCATCGTCGCAAGTAAAATTTCGCTTGACGTAAGCATTATAGTATCGCAGCTCCTATAGGCAGCGATAAAAACGTATAAGTACACCAAGAGTATAATTTCCCCGTATAGCCTCGTAAAAATTTAGAGCGTATACACCAGACATATATATATATATATATATATCCGCAAGCGTTTTACTACGCCCGCTTTCTCCTGTATACGACCAAATCCACACCGCTTCATTCCCGCTCTATATATATATCCACCCTCCCACGCATATATATAGCTTCGAACAATCGTCTTTATAATCGCACAAGACACGACTTGACGTCCGCACAAAACGATTCGCATAAAATTCCATTCGCGCGTACGAACCATTTTATTATTCTATAAGCACAAAGCTCGAGCCGCGATGTATGCTGTGAGTGCGTCCTTGATGGCTGCAGACGCAAAAACACATTCCTACTCTATGTTTATACATATAGCGAAATTTATCTCGAAAATGCATAGATTTATATGTATGCGTATGCGTGTGTATACAGTGGCGAGTCTATAGGCATTTTTATCGCGCCTCGTATGTAATACATAGGTATTTTCGAGCGATAAGAGCCATCGTACACTCGTGGTATGCGTGTACAATACGCGTATAATATGCGCGATACATATAACAGATACGATAAGCGGTATAAAAGTGTGTATATGTGTGGACTCTGTGTATGTGTGTCAGTGAGTGTTTGTATCGGCAACAGGAAAATTGCAAGAGGATTTCATAAACATCAACATAGAGTGGGCAATATCGGTATATATCCTGCGGCTGTGTTATTTAATTAAGCGACACATTCGAATGGTCGATTTCGCTGTTTTTATAAACCATGACGCGATATGTATCGTGCTTCGCTGCGGACCGGCTCGAGAGGTCTATGCACGCGCGATGTTTGTGCATATTATTAATGGCATATCATATATCGCGTAGTGCGCGAAGGAAAGTTTGATGCGCGCGATGAGTCAGTGACGGAATCATAGACGCGATCCCGTGTCTAAAGTAACGATTACGGATTGAATTATTTTTTTTCTATGCCTCTTGCATTTCGCAGAGTGATCGTTCGCGTCTTTATTACCGCGGAGCAAAACAACAAAAAGTATCGGTTATGCGCAATTGCACAATTCTCCCGTAAGGTAAAAGAAAAAAATCACGAAGAGGCAATTTCAAATACCGAGTTACGAGCGCGCGGGGCAGTTAAACTTTTTTTTTATACTCCAAAATCTTCTCTCTATATATATATTGTATACCTTTTTCGACCACGCGCAAGCCCCCCATAAATCCGGTTAAACACAAGTGTATATAACCCAAACTCAAGCAAAAAAAAAAGGAAGAAAGCGCGCGCTCATATTAGAGCAATTAATTATAAGCCTAAAATATCGGACGCATAAATCAATGATTTATGGGGAGGCAGGCTACACACACACACACACGTACACAAGCCATATCTATCCCAAACGAAACAAAACAGCACACGCGGAGGAGTAGCCGCTCTCGCGACCTAAAGGATAAAGGAATACTTACACTTATACACCACGACGCCCCAAGACGAGAGAAACCCGTTTCTGGACGGCAGCACAGCACACGTGTGCTCCGATTACGAGAGTCGATCATATATATATACAGACACATTAGGCCCTTGCGACCGGTTTTTCTCTTTCGCATCGAGCAGCAGCATCGGAAGAAGAATCGCGTGCGGCGTGGCGGCAATTCTTCGCTCGGTGCCGGCCGGTGTATAATACGTGATGTCGAGAGAGCGCGGCGGTATACTCGTATAGCGACGTTACGTAAGCCTCTCTCTCTCTCTCTCTCTCTGTCTCTTTGGCGGTGCACGAGCGGTGCCACCGCGTCTGGCGTGTTTTATACGCACTCATCGCAAGGAATAGATTCTCCGCTCTTTTTCTTTTTTTCTTCTTTTTTTTTCGTCGTATCGCTGAACTCGCGCACCACATGTCTATGTATGCGTGCGTGTGTGTGTGGAGTCTTATCTCGCGGCGTTGCCACATTTTCGCTGTATTTCTCGCTCTCCTGCGGTGATCGTCGTCGCGGATAATCTGTGTGTGTATACGGAGAGAGAGAGAGAGAGGGAGAGAGAAAGAGACTCGGGCATATTAGAGCGGAATATGTGTCGGTTATCGTGTTATACGAGTATTTTGTGCAGAGTTCAGCGACGATAATGCGACAAATCAGCGAGTGCGACCGGCGACGATGCTAAGAGCTGAAGAAAACTGTTACCAACGGCGATGAATCGAAAATTAAATACAAAGATGATTGGATTGTATATATTTGCATTAGCATTAAGTGCATACGATATCCGTGATTTTTATTTAATCTATTTTTACAATTGGATTACGAATCGCGCGATAGCTTGTTGTCGTTGCGAATTATGAAAATACAAAAGTCCATAATTTTGATTGGCAGGCACTTTGCATATAAAAGAGTCCGAGATAAAATGTTTTTATATTTATTGATCGTTGGATGTTACATAATACCGAAACACTTATTTTCAAATATTGAAAATGAATGTTTGTTATTTCGTGCCAATTTCAAACGCAAATATTATACTTTCAAACAGTTCAGAAATATATATATATATAGTGTTGCCACCGAGGGGCTATTCACATTTGAAATCATTCTCGCACCATGGATTGAAATCGACTTCATATTACGTTGAAATCAATTTCATTATTTGAAATTATTGAAATCACGTATTGCAATACCTAGCAAAATGTCGTCTCCGAAGTCGCGCGGCTACTCACTGCGCTCTTTGATGCTCATAGACTCACGATCAGTGTTTTGTTCGCGCTTGTTTTGACGAGTTTTCGTCGAAGTGCGAAAACAGTTCACTCGCGTCGCGAATTATAGTCAGTGCATCATTTCTTTCCTGATCTTCGCAGGGTTTAGACCTCAACTTAGACGTATAACCTTTATTTTAACAATATCTAGTTTTCTCGCATTAATTTATTATCGAGTTTATTATCGCACTT
>UELV01138065.1:0-14647 GCA_900490015.1 Megastigmus stigmatizans
TTTTAGTACCGTACGCGCCATATTGGAATCATGTTTTTGGATTTTTGAACAAGAAGAATGCAGATAATAATATCCTGTTTCTTACATTTGAAGACATGAAATCGGTAATGTTAATTCTTAAAAATTATTTGAAATAATTTGGAATCTTATACTGTCAAGTATGGTTTTAAGCAGAAATTTTTAACACATGAATATTTGATTTCACGAAATGTAGATTTATTATTTCATAAATTGGTAAAAGAAAATGATTCAGAAATTTTTTTAAGATGTTTGTATAAAAAGTAGATACTTTCATAGATTTGTAGTTTGTAGGGAATGTGTTATGGTCGGAAAGATTCCTACCTTACCGGTTCTTACATTTAATGAAATATATAAAGATTAACTTTTAGAAAAAATCCTATCACCTTCTCGTTCCGTAGAGATTTTTTTCGTCGAAATTTCCGAGGACAAAATCTCTGCTAATTGGCTCTATCTTTATATATTTCGTTAAATGCAAGAACTGGTACAGTAGAAATGTTTCATGTATGGTACAAATTATCATGTAATTTTATTTAATTAAGTTTCAATATTTTAGGACCTTTCTTCAGTAATTAGAAAAACAGCAGATTTTTTCGGTAAAGAGTTAAATGATGAACAAGTAACAAAGTTACTGGATCATTTAAGCTTTACCAAGATGAAGACTAATCCATCGCTTAATCGTGAACAGACTATTGAATTTATGAAAAACGGGAATGCTTGCGGTTACACTGTACCTAAAGGTGAATTCATTAGAAATGGCAGCGTAGGTCAATGGAAAACAGGAATGTCCGAAGATATGACTCAACGATTTGACAAATGGATTACCAAAAATTTAGAGTATAACAAGAATCTAACTACTATAAATTCGTAGCATTATAAATTGAAATATTAAAATTCATCCTTGCGGAGAACTTAAAAGCATTGGAGCATTGGAAGAATTGGAACTTAAATGCATTGATTATAGATAATTCCAAATAAGATGAAAGTTTGAATTGTTTGTTATTATGATATTTTGTAAGTTTTGTATAATTTGCATTAAAAAATTTTTTGAAAATGAATTGCACTGGAAAATCAATTGCCTCAAAATAATATACGCTAGTCTACAGTTAAAAAAGAGGAGGTTCATAGGGGCTGTTTCCGTTTCAGTGTTAAGCAAATCAGTTTATTTCGACTCAAATTACATTTACATAAACTTTTACACTGAAATAATTATATTTCTCTGTAACGTTTTACATATTGGAGGGTTCTCTGTAGCGCTACGCCAAGCAGTGTGCCATCCTCAAAGTATACATTTTTTGTTGAAGCTGGGTTAAAGCTAAATTGGGGTTAAATCCCGCTATAATGTACTCAAATATATATTTTAAGCATATTTAGAACCATAGTCCTTACTCTAATTGCTTATTATTCGAGGGCCCCGCTAAATAAACTAGGCGCCCTGATAAAACTAGATAATTTTCTGGCAGGGTACTAGGGCATTTTTTAATTTTTCAATGGATTTCACAGAGTTTACTCCCCCTTTACCGTCCAATAGTTTTGGGATGCACCTGATGTTATAAACGTTGATTCAAGTTTCAACCCCATTTATATAATCGTCGATTATGCGACTAACAATTATTAAACTTCGAAGAGTGCCATTAATGATATCTTGATCTTCTTTTTATCGATAATTAGCTGATGTTATATTAGCATACGTTTGCTGAAATGCATTCAGCGCTGATCCCTTACGGAAAAAATCTGCAGAAATCCCTGAAGAAAATTCTACAAAACCTCTTGTATAATGGTCTGTAGGAATTTCTGCAGGGAATAGGAATATCTGCTGAAGTAAAAGCAGGAAATATTGTACTTTCAGAAAGTCCTGCATGAATTTTGAATTCAGGAAAACTTGTGCAGAAAAATTTGATATTCTTTCTAGGTTGTAGGATGGCAGATTTTTTCGCTAGTTAATCGTATGAGTTATAATTTATCATGATGCTTTAAAAGGCAAAGCAAGCAGCCAGAAGGATGGTCCCTCAACTTCACGTCTCGAGCCGTTATTATTTTTATTTTATTTCGCATGCGATTACTGGTCAACGAGTACCTTATTTCCGCATCAAGGATATCATTCCTCTGAAGACCACGAAAGAAGAATCCGATGCATCCGTCAACACGCTCTGTTCTTCTGTTGCAGCGACGTGTGTTGCGGTGCCATTCATTCAATAGGGCGCCCGACGGATACTGGGTTACAGCTACCTAAGTTAAGATAGCATTCATATATTCTGTTAGAATCTTTCACAATTTTTTATTCCTTTTTGTCATTACATTTTCCAATTGAAATTTCCGAATCACTCTTTTGAATAAGTAATTAAATCTATTTTTTTTAATTATACACGTGGTGAAATCGCTGTGCTTCTTCCACGCTCAGTAAATCCCTTAAAAAGGGAACTTGAGCTAAGTTATTTACGTATTGCTAATTTGTTAAATAAATAAAAAAGACGCTATAATATTGTTACATAAGACACCGAGCTGTCCTATTATTTTATTCATTGACGCGCAAATATCATATTACAATAAAGTGCAACTCCAATAAAGTGCAACTCCAATAAAGAAGTGCAACTCGTAGCTGAAGACGCCATAAAATGCAAGCCTCAGCAGACGCAGCACTTTTTCACCCGGCAACAGTCAAATTGCCGACTCTACGAAAAATCGCACGAGGCGATTTTTGCCACTTCCACCACCTCCAATTGAGCACAATAAAAGCAGCCCCATCGGGCCGCATCGAGGAAAACGACCCAACATCTGAACGAGGAACGACTAACCGATAGCCGCGCAACGCAGCTAGAACCACTCGACGTATCGTGAATAAACGACGTATAAAGTTTTCCAGTCTTCGCGTCACTTCATTTACCCGCCCTCACAAATTCCTTTCTGGATTAAGTTACCGGAAAGTCGGACGATACCGAATCCACATAGAGAGAAAGAATCTCTCGTCACAGTTATCATACGTCACAATATAAATAATTTAGCATAGCCCCTATTTTAAGTATTATCCACTTTTCGTTGCTGGAAAAAATATCCGAAAAGCGTTTCCTGAAAAAAGTTATTACGCACTAATACATAAAATACATATAGATTAAATTCTTTCACATTAGTTAGAAATAATATTTATAATTCTTATTTGCATAATTTTTATAATACTTATTTGCATCAATAGTATACCTTTTGTATGGTTTCGTTTTCTTGTAAACATTTGTTCCTTGATTCATTGAAAGAATCATCGTTATTTAATTGGTCGTGCAGATGCAATTAATTAATGTGCTTCTCCTAAGAAAAAAAATTACTTATTCAATGAATACTACTTTAAATGAGTCCGGGGGAAAACGAAATGGGAATTGATAAAATCAATTTTTCGTCACTCTAACCACAAAATCGCATGTTTGATGCGACTTTACGGCTCTCGTGATGAAAAATACGGTTCGAGACTAGGGCGTAAGAGGATTTTTCCCTCTTCCGCCCCCGTGTCGAAATGTACTATTCTTCTCTATTATTCCTTTTAAAAAACCTCAATATTAAACGAAAAACGTCTTTTGCTTTAGGTTTATATTTATGGAGACTGAAATATGCGTACACAAGATTTATGTTATCTGTCATATTTAATATTCCAGGATCTACAATAAAGAATTACATTGTTATAATTAGAAATAAATTAATTGAAAATTTTGTTCCCCTATATTTAGGAGAATGTAACTACAATAGAAGCCAATTCTTACTAAATCAAACAGCATTAGCAAATTATTTAATGAATAATATTCGACATGAAGCTGTTACTAGTATTTGGGATGGTACATACATATACTTGCAAAAAAGTGCAAATTACACTTTTCAGAAATTATCTTATAGTTGCCATAATCATATATATCTAGTAAAAGTGGTTTGTGTAACAACGAATGGATATATTCTAGACGTTTTTGGGCCTTATCCTGGCAACCTCTCAGACTCAAAAATTTTATCAGAAATTTCTAATTCTAATCAGTTTACTAACTTTTTTAATGGAGGTAATATTTTTGTTGTTGTCAGGAGTTTTTGAGACTGTTTACCTGAATTGGAGAACAAGGGATTTACGGTAAAATTGCCATGATTTCTACAAAAGAATAAAAAAAAAAAAAAAAACAATTGACCACAGACAAAGCTAATGCCTCTAGAGTTAAATATTTATTATATAATAGTTAGATATTTGTTAAATTGATTCTCTTTCTAATAATCATAGAATATTATTACATGGTAGTCTTTTATTTAGTACAGCAACATTAAACTTGAGTTTTCAATTAAATAAAATCGCTTCCTTATTTATTCATATAAATTTTCCAATTTCTAATGGCCAATTTAAAGTAAAGAAACTTGTGAAATCAATTCAGAAATTGTCAAGTACTCATTTTCTTCATTGTTTACATAGTCAAATAAATTTTCCAATTTACAATGGCCAATTTAAACTAATGAAATTTGTGAGATCTATTCAGAAATTGTCAAGTAATCTTTTTCTTAATTTTACATAGTTATTATTAATTGTTAATAAGTACCAAAATAATAAAATGAACTTCAACTTTGCAATGGTGCCTTATTACTAAATTTCATATTACAATCGCTTTTGTTTTATATAGCCTTAATTGCCCGTTGCGTAGTACACCACGAAGCTGTCACGTCAAAGTTGTGATTTATATATATATATATATCAAATTGTAATGGAACAGCGTTATGGCTTAACATATATATACATAGAATATATGCATCTTGAACATTGTTTCCTGCTTGTATCGTACGCATATCAAATATATCATTTTATCTTTTATTCTGAATAAGACGTTTTTCTTTAATGTGCTATTTAATTTTAATAAGATGGAAAAAGTAAAATGTTATCTTTATTCATCTTTAATTAATTGTACATAATATTTAAATAATAATATATACAGCGCACTTTTGTGATGGTAAGTTAGCTTAAAATATTTTAAGTCTTCTGTGTATATTAGAAGCCACATCGAGAAAAATGAAATGGATACATTCCAGTTTGAAGATCAGTTCACACCAAGCGTATACATACTCAAACAAGCACCAAGTTGAAATAACGTTCCGCATAGTGTGTCACGTAAATCCCGTTAAACTGCATGCATTCACTTAGTATACGAAGACGGACTTTTTCAGAGATGGGCTTTTAGCGGACTTTCACTGGAATTATCTTTTATATTACCAGTTGAAAACTTTGGGTGAACAAAAAAAATTATCCATGCGATGATCTATCATTTATTTTTTTTTTCGATCAAACGGTCTGATGAAATTTTTAATCTGATCAATCGTTCAGCTTCAATCTTAGACAAGATACATAATAGATACATTATAAGGATTGTTAGTTTTATTGATTAACCAGAGAAAGATAAAAACTGAAGACAACGAATATAATATATACTGCTAATAAATTAATGTAAATTCAAGCGATTAATTTTATTATTTTTTAATTTACCTTCTTTACGATAACTCCAAGCATAATACATATATAATCAACATCGCGAGCATTTATTTGCTTAATAAATCGTGAATATTATGTGTGTCACTCTTATTTTCGCTAATTAAGATTAAAAACGTAGCAGAAAAAGAAATTGTCTTTCTTTAAAAGTAATTGAAGGTATATGATACATACCGATATAAATGCGCCTGGCCAGTAGTTTCCATATCTTTCCGAGCCATCGAGTCTTGCTGTATACCGAAAGCCTACTTAGCGAGATTTAACACACAAGGAAGCTGGGAACACATTGCAAAAACAGCGTCGCCATTAAAAACAATGATTGCATTAATACATTTAATCTCGACTTTTTTTCCCATACAACTGCTTATGGAGATAATTGAAACTATATATGGACGGTCTAAAATCCTTTCCTTGGTTGACTGGTTCTGTAATTAATAAAAAGCAAGTGTGTCATTTTTATTAAGAGTAAAGTAGCTGTAGGTCTATTAATAATATGATTTTTTTTTAATACTCTTTTCATCGATTATCGATAATCTTTAAATCAACAACTCTTTTCAGCTGATGACTGTAATTTAATTAAATACTTGAATCAAACCAAAATGAGGATATCAGAAATCTTTTCTAGTTTTACGGTCGAAATTTCTGACCTGTTATCAATAATTCAACGGTATTTCCTTCTTTTAAATACAATGGAAAGTCGCCCTGGTAGAACTGTGAAGGAGTTTCTAGCCAGATTTTTTACCTAGATTTTTTGAGTATATTGAAGTTCCATTATTATCTCTGACTCGAAGATCTACGTAAAAACTATACACTTTATAATTAAATAGTCTTAAACTGAATAATATAATCCGTGATGTAAATGATTTTTAAGTATATTCTTTGTGTAATAAGCGTAAAATATTACCATTTGATTAACAGGTTAACCAGTCGAATTCGTCAATTTTCTATCAGGGATCACTGATTAATAAAACTAGATCTAGGAAATCATTATAGGCGTATAAATCAGTTCTAAAAATAATTTAGCTTCTCTTTTAATAGCCACAATTTAATATCGACAATTTTATACTTAATACCGCCATAAAACTAAAAAACAATTAAAAAGGTGACCTAATCCGCAAATGGCCGCCGTTTCATTGAAAAATACAATCCAGCATATCTATCCGAGAGGTAAAATTATCAAACTAAATTATATCCCTTTCAAAAATACTCTTCGTACAAAATTCACCCAGCTTTCGCCTTATAAACTACCCGATCATTCCATAAACACGCCCATATCGCGAAACATCTTCATACCTATATACCAAACGTAAAAGTGCTCGACGCAACAAAGAGTCCGGTATGAAAAGTCGATATCTCCGTATAGGTACCATTGGCACCGTATTATAACGAGTCTCCGAAACTTACATATATATTCCGGCGCATCAAAACCGAGCAGCAGCAGCAGCAGCAGCAGCAGCAGCAGCAGCGGCAGCGGCTCTTGCACCTTACTCCAAAAACCTACTTATAAACTCGCCAGTCTGCTATACAGCGAGGAGGATTCATACTTACTTGGTCGAGTCTCGAAATCCAGCTCACACGTATTACATATACACATGCACAACAACACACAATCCTCGAACTTACAGCCGATGTATAAAAAAAGAAAAGAAAAAAGGAGGCTCGGACTCACCGCGCACACGACTTTCGTCAGTTCCTCAAGACTCGATTCTATACCTATCGATCCTAGACTTGGGCGCGGGAGTATCATATCGGCTCTTTCGCAAGCTCCAGATGAGCGTACTTGTATATATCGGACACAGGCAATTACGCTCGATCGGCTATAACGCACGAGCTATACGCGGAATTCGGGAGCGCGCGTAGGAGAGTGTCACTCGATGGTGGGTTTCTCTCTCTCTCTCGACTTTCAAAGCGAGCGTTCAAGGTCGACGGTATCACGAAACTCCAGAAGCCGGGGCTGTGTGCAGAGTTATAGGTATACATAGTATTATAGAGTATAGTGGTCGCGGGAGCAGTTCTCTCCCCGGCGGCGATTCAATGTTTTCAAGGTCAATGTGGCGCGCGCGCGCGCCTGGCCACCACATGCGGGCCCACTTTTTCGAGAAAGTTCGGACGAGTTTCGTTCTTCCCCTCTCTCTCTCTCTCTCTCTCTCTCTCCTACTCTCTCTGGCTCGCAGCATAGTTGGCAGTATACGTAGTGTGTGTATCCTATGCAAAAGCGTGTGTCCTTGAAGAGAAACCTCCTCGGGTCCTGTACAGGGAGTGCCAAAGTCGACGTCCTCTTAAATATATAGCTGGATGCCGAGAGAGGAACACCCGACGCATGACCTTGCGTATCCTTCGCGTATTACGCGCGTCTATAGGATAACACACGTCGACAGCTTCCTCTCGGCAGCATTGACACGCGCTTTTTCGCGTGGTATCTCTACGCCCTTCTTTCCTGGCGCACTATTATTGACGATATACATATAGACAGAAAAGGTCGCGCATATACGTCCGGAGGCTGTTACGCATGCCACGCTCTTTTTTTTTTTTTTGCGCCGCTGTAATCCCACTTCCTCGTCTGGGCTAATTTGGAGTGTGTGATGCCTGTGGACACCTGCTCAGCGTTCGATATTCGACGAATTCGTATTATACATCTCACCTTCGGTGGCTTGTTTTTGTTCTCCGGGAAAAGAGAGGTGTGCTGTACAGCTACCGCGGTAAACCTATCGCGTGCTGTCATTAATTAGGCTCAACGTATAGATGTACTACTGCTGCATGCGAGGTGTACTAATTATAGGCATTATACTGCATAAGTAGCCAAGAGTTTCGCCCGATTCTCTCTGTCATAATTTAGATCACAATGTAACCTACCGAAGGGCTCTCATATATATAATACTGTTTCATATATATATAGCCTCGGGCGGCCTGCCGATACACATAAATTCATTCGTGATATATATCCTGGCGTTCAGGTCGCACGCTTGCGCCAATATATATTGACGAAGGTTTGGTTGTTATTGTGACACGGTTATTGTGTGGAAACGGAAGCTGCAGACGCGTTGGGTGGTTCTTTTCACGCGCGCTCGCTTACCGATTCACCTTGCCATCACTTTTTTTTTATCGGTCGTGGTTTTTTTTTTTCTTTCTGTTCTCTTTGTAAGTTCGAGCACTATCATTAATATTCATACCAGGTGTCAGTTGGATTGTGTAGTTTACTGACGAATCGGTATAGTTGTTATTGTCGTTCTATAATGCCTGCAGTCCTGGTATATACGAGTATACGAGCGAAATACAATGGGATCCCTGGATATCCATTGCCATTTATAGATGTATTTATGGCTGTGACATTCGCGGAACTGCTGAGAGTCGGCAAAGCTAATTAAATGACGATACAGCTCTGCTTATATGCTATCAGTACGTGTGTAATGTGATTTAGAGATATTTTTTTACTTGCCTTGTATAGCCGTGAACCTTTTCGATTTTTCATGTTTAGGTAGTTATGTATATACAAGGCAATCAAACATTATCTAGTATAAAATCAATGGAATTTTATTTTAATCTAACGCAAGATGCGAAACGCCTATATGGATCTAACATTCTAGTATACGACAATAAAAAATGAGTGAATTCATCCCTGCGTAACAACGAAAGGAAAATACTGCAACAGCAATTCAGTTTCGTACGATATGTAATGATTCCACACATTCGATTCGAATAAAGATATAAATGTATCTAATAAAAGATAAATGTACACGTGATAAGTGGTGCGAAGCGAGAGTAAATAACAAGGGTCGCTAACAACTAAAAAATGCCTGTCCTATAAAGAAAGGACTTTGGAGAATTGATTGGTTCGTTAAGTAACGAAGTAACATCCGGAACGGTGTGATCTTTATATGCATACATATATATAATAAAGCGCATGCAAAGACAGAGAGAACAGTCGATGGATGCACTCGCCGAAGGCCAAATCTCGGGTTTCTCCTTTCTACCCTCTTTATACGGTGGTGCAGTGTACAACGAAGTGTTGCGTGCCGGTAAACCTGCTATTGGCATATATATATATATAAGATTTATAATTCACATTCCGATCGCATGGCAATGCTCCGATTCGGCTTGCTCATTCAGCGCTGATTCTAGTAATTTCGCGACTGACCGATTTCCATACACGCTTAATTTTTGCAAATCGACCAGCCAGCTGCGCGAACTTGGTGGTTGGTGGCGTTGGATTCGAGACTGACAACAGCATTGCAAATAAGACATTCCAAAATCTCACTGTCTTTCCTTAAAGGAAAAATTAATTCCGGAGTGGTTGAAAATTTTGTTTATACCGAACATCGAAAAATCTTAATAAATGTATAGATGAGTTTCCGCGTATGGATCTTACACTTTACGAATTACAGTTGATTACTCATTGTACATTTTTTTTGTTCCCAGATATATATATACAAGAGAGTAAATAAATATTGCACAATCAGACGGAGGACATAATTTCCAATCTCAATTTTGTAGGATTACAACAAATTTGCAATCCGCCGCTATACTTTTCGTAATGATACGTGCCGCAATTACCATTAATACACGGTTGGGCTTTGGGGTCCATTGAATTGCCGGGGTAATTATTTTAGTAAGCAAGCCAACTCTTGTTATATCGCTTCTTAAAATTTCATCGCACGCAGCCGAGCCGCGGCCCACGGTATATATCCGCAATCTTATATATATATATATATCTGTCTTTTAATCATATCAATTTTTTTCCACCACTTCTTACTCAGAAAACTGATTTATTTTTCTTAGAATATCTGTCGTCGTAGTCGAGGCGACTTTCACATTCCCACTGGAATTAAGAAGTTCTTTATACGCCGCTTTTCATTCGAATTCACGCGCCGGGAGAATGAGAGATCCATAAAGAGCGAACGGTGGGATGATAATAGTGCGATATATACCTACTAGATTTGTAAGCGCAGTTCTTTGAAATTTAACGCAATTTGGATGGAAAAGTGTAATTACTAGCGAGATGGATAATGCTAATGAAACGTAGGAATTGTGTATATATACATACGTTTCCGAGGCTATGGCTGTACAATATTTTTATTCTTATGCTGTTGAATTCTCGAATACAATCAAGAAGAGTTTATGGATGAATATTAGAGATACTCACTTTATTAATATCTAAATGACATTGTAATTTTATCAAATGATATGTCTCGGGGCTTATTTAGTTTAAAGCATTGCCAATAACTCACTGTTTTACGACCATCATTGAGCGCCATTTCTAAAAATAATATAATCGACTTCGGTGTACTTGTCTTGTTGTATACGGTGAATTATTTTTGAAACTTACGACATAGTTTTCAATACTTTGTATACAATCGCATTCGACTGTTAATCTACCGTTTTCATTGATCTCTGCAACCTTGAAATTTTTTCTAGATACCTATTCAGATACAGAGCTAAATAAAATAATAACGCCGCGTTTATGACCGTGCGAAAATAGAAGACTATACAACTTCTTTAAGTTTATTATCGGACTTGCTATTTATTTGC
Source organism: Megastigmus stigmatizans (assembly GCA_900490015.1). Classification (NCBI taxonomy): domain Eukaryota; kingdom Metazoa; phylum Arthropoda; class Insecta; order Hymenoptera; family Megastigmidae; genus Megastigmus; species Megastigmus stigmatizans. Next base: position 11,036 of record UELV01138065.1, read on the forward strand.
TATTAGAAAGTAACGTGAAAATGCCTAATACATCATCTTCAAGCTTCTTTTAGTTTTGAAAAGAGCAAATATCACTTTCATACTTTATGGGAAGATTGACGGTCGACTCTTTATTTAAATCTAAAAGTAAAATTATACATGCTATAGAAAGTATTTCCTAGCTATATATCTATTGTTACCTTATTTGTCAAAAATTAAAAACAACTTACGAGAGATAGTTTGTGTAATTAAAAATAAATTTAACCAATTAACAAGCACAGACTCGCGTCTATTTATCGACAGCAATTATTTACTTGACTTGTGGTCCATTATCTAAAATATTCTAATTGCCAGAGAAATCTTATATGATGAAAGGTTCCTATTGAAAAATTTCGCACAAGCTATACTTTTTACATGTATTCCAGCATAATTAGTTGCAGCATTATTATAGACTATCCATTATCTATTTACTTGGACTTTATATACTTGTATTATTAGGAGCTTAAAAAGAAAATGTTTTTTTTTTTCTAATGAAGTGAAAGCATGGGATAGGATAAATATAACGCGTGTGAAAAAATTAGAAAAAGATTTTAATTGACGGTTAATTAAAAGGTGAGCACCAAAAATTGCCTCGTAACGAAGATGCATGAAACACTTACAGTTGTTTACAGCGTTCATTTAATTAATAAAAATAATCTTCTTAATCCATAGCAGTATTAAGAAACTGAAAATCGAATTTTTGCTGCACATAAATTAGATGAAAGTAGAAGTATACCGAGTATTGTGTTTTCTATTAATTAGGGGAGTCAATTTATTTTTGTAATTAATCTTTTTTGGTATTGTATAAAATTTTTTGGATAAAAGTATAAAACTTAAAGTTTTGTCTTGCTATATTCAGAACTATCTACTTAATGTATATTCATGGAACTTATACAAAGATTTTCACAAAAATGTAATAAGTATCATCATATTTTTCATTTTGTCTTACTGTACTCTTGCTGAATGATAAGTATTGAAAAAATATATTAATTAGTTAATATTTTCAATAAATATTAGAATTTGACATCTAAGCATCTTACATTTTACTTTTAAAACTTGAAATATCTCATTCACATTCCGAAAATCATATGAGTATATTGATTCTAAAAACTGAGAAGACGTAAAAGACGCAGCGATGAGTTTGGGGTACATGTCATTGATTTCAAAATATTCAAATGAATTTTCTGATAACTTTTATGAATCACAGTGATTCATGCGGGAGCTGAACTTTCCAATAACTCCGGCGAAAATATTTCTAATGCTCATTCTTGGGTGATGAAAGTCACGTCTTATATTGAACTTAAACGTATTACGATATATACTTATCCAATATCATTGCATGATAATGAAAATCGAAAATCCTTCTTCGGAATCTTTGATGTCGTAGATAACGATGAAAATCTATTTAATTTAATTATGTAATGATTTTAGTTGTGCACATATCTTAATTTTCATATATTTTTATTGTCACGGAATTGGATTTATATATTTTTTACTCATATTCTTTAGTACTTAACAGTATAAAGAACCCGTTGACAAGTTTGTAAGATAACCGGTTCCTAATCGTACCTATACAATAAGTTCAACTAATAAAATTTAATACGTTAAACTTTTTCATTATTGGTATCACAAAATAATAACGACATCGAAATTAATGTGCATTTTTTTTAAAAAATAAACTATTTACCCGTGTACTTAAATTGATAACGTAACGGTTTTTCTTGTCGGAATGATTAATTCGTTGTTCATTTCTTTGCACAAATGAAAGAACCAAAGTAAAAAACCAAACATCAGTCCCGATGATCGATCAAAAAAAAAATCGCCAAATACATCAAATTACTTTATCTTTCCAATCGCTTATTAACAAGTCCGTCTGTCAGTCGTAATTCACAAAAAAAAAAGAGGCAAACCTTAAAAACTATTAAGTATAAATGAATTTGTATCGTTCCGTGTAAAGGTGTGAAAAGTCTCAAAGCGATCGTCTGAAAACTCGGCCGAGTAACCGACTGTTTTTCTAAAATAGCCACGGATCTTCTCTCCACCTCTCTAATAAGAACCACTATCGAAAGCGTTTACCAGCATCTAAACAGTAATAGGCGCAGTGCAGTAGACGGCGGCGCGTTATTACGGAACACCGCGCATTGAAACATCGTAAAACAGCCTATATACCAACCATCCGAGATTATATCCTCTAATATGAGGCAATCGTTTGAATTTTTTCCTTTAATCTTCCACGCGATTATCGGTCACCTTTAATGGGATATAATACCGATCTCTCGCGGCCGATCGATTACGTCCTCTCTCTCTCTCTCTCTCTCTCTCTTTGGCGCGCGCAGCTAAAAAAGCAGCCCCGGGAGCTCTAAACCGATCGCTGCAACAATCGTCGTCGTGGTCGTCGTCATCGCGTCGACGCATCGGCCAACTCACACAGACACCAACGGCCTTCCTATATACAACGCGACCAATCGTCGTGAGTAATCTCGGAGGCGGTGGCAGTCGCGTACCTACACACACACACACACACATAGGGAGACACAGACAGACACGTACGTAGAGAAATATTCCGGATCTCCGGGTCCCCCCTGCGAAAAAGACCAGCTGTGTTGTGGCCAGAAACGAATGGCTCGCGCGCCGCACACACATACACACACGCCCGGCACCTCTCGCACACACGCGTACACAGCGACGCAGAGACCGTATAGTATATATGTACACGTCGCCGAGAGACGACTTTCACCAGAGGCGGCCCATACACACACTCGCACACACATACACACTCTGGGATCAACCTGTACACAGGTATAAGGTAACTCGCGCAGTGGTTCTTGGCTCTCGATCCTCCTGCAGGCGAGATCGGCGCACAATGCGCCCGATATGCTCTCTCTCTCTCCCTCTCTCTCTTTCTCTCTCTCTTCCACTGCCGCAGCTACTCGTCTGTCTCACTTTCTACACGACTAAGACGACGACGACGACGACGACGACGACGATGTGCACGGAGCGCTGCGCTGCGCTCGTAGAAACGAGAAGTGTGTGTGTGTGTGTGTGTGTGTGTTATATAGCGGTGTTCGATGACGAGACAGGAGGTAGAAGGGGGAAAGGTGGCTCTCTCGCGGAGGCCCGCTCAGTGCCGTGCGTTGGCTCTCCGCTGCTCGCTGCTGGCTGGCTGCTGACACGAGCCGCACTGCACACAGGTCGCCGCCACCGAGCGCCACACACACACACACGCACACAGATATATACCGATTAGTAGTAGTAGCGGTGGTGGTGGTGGTGGTGGTAGCGAAGTATAGAGGATAGCTGACCGATCTCTCGTCGACTGGCGGCAGCAGTCCTTAGTCCAGTCTTGGCTGCGCGCGTGGCCTGCAGTGACACACACGCGGTGTTTTGGTGCGCGCCGACCGTAGCTCCTGGTGGCGATATTCTTATAAACCGCGATGACGATCGGCCGGTGATAAAGATCCGCGCCGCAGGCGGTCGGGCCCTGTTTATGGAATAATAGAAAAAGTATATGTAGCTGCATTGCTGGTATTTTACACGTGTATATATAGATAATAGCAAGAGGATATATATATATATATATATATATATATATAT
>UELV01138101.1:0-14125 GCA_900490015.1 Megastigmus stigmatizans
CAATAAAAAGTCAGTCTTAAAAATATCTAACAAGTAATATCACAGAGCGTCTTATCTTAAAATACAAACAAACAAGGTAAATCAAGCGGTCTATATCTATCAGTCATTCTAAAATTGTATTTTAAAATTTAAACATTCACTCATTGCACACATTCACCCATTCACGCCAATAAATACACTCACACAATTTAAAAACGATGTATAAGGGACAAAACAAAATAAATTAACATAAAGAAAACTTATCTGCTTGTCCCCTGTGCGAGTGTAAGTCTATAGAGTACTATGACCACAGGCCCCGTCTCCGGGTGACTAGGCATCGAGTTCGAGGAGGTAGAGAGAGAGAGAGAGAGAGAGAGAGAGAGAGAGAGAGAGAGAGAGAGTTGGCGGCCCATCTGGGGTTGTCTGCATATTTTTTGTCCTTCTTGTAGAGAAAACTGCGAAAATCTGGAAATTGTCTACTTCTTATCCTCCTCTCTCCTTAGGTGTAAGCGAAAAGCGCGGTTCGTTTCGAGCAAGGGCACTCATTCTCAGTATCGATGCGATAATTTTCGCGCTATAATTTTTCGAATAGTTAACTTTTTAAAAAATAACGGGGTGCGGCGTGACGTGTTATCGGATAGATGTAATTCATTGTGGCGTAGAAGAGTGCGTCGTATGGAATGTGTTAATCTAAAGAGAGAATTAAGATTCGTTTTGTCTTGTTGCAAGTTTCGAAAAATTACCATATCAACAGCAGCAGAGTTCGTAATATCGATCAATATGCCGTACAATCACGTGCTAAGATATTTGATATGGGAATACGAAGAAAACAACGGTAACTGTTAAACAATGGAGTTTAAAAAATTAAATTTTCTTAAACTTTCTTTTTTAAAAAAAAAATTCTTAAGGGATAATACCACGCGTGGGAAAAGGAATAGTATTTCTTTTTAGAGAGTTCATTTAACACATATTGAAGTATGAAAAAAATATATTTTTTATTATTATTTTAATGTAATTGAACCTTTTAAACATTTTATTTCTATATACAACCAATTGGATATTGTTTTTATGAGCCTAAAGTATTGTTTAAACCAAAAATCAATTTTTTGAAAATTCTAGAGTGGTGTTATCCCTTAACTATTAATTCAACTTACAAAATATATTTTTCCATCTGTCTATTACGCTCTTTTTATATAAGAAAAAATTATTTCTTTTTTCACAGCGGTGGAAGCTTTGCTGAATGACATCGATAGCGAAAGCGACATGACGTTTTTCGAACCGAATCGAACTAGCTCTAGATACTCAATTTCTGAAGAAGAAGAGGAAAACTACAGTTACACAGTGCAAAATAGTGAAAATGGTGAAAATGGTTAAATTAATAACAGTTTGCAAGCGTGAGTGGGTTCTTTAAGTGAAAACGGTATTCAGGCGCAACAGGGCGGTGAAGCGGATAAAGATAGAATAATTGGCCAGGGTCGACCGGTTGAACGGATGGGCCGATCATTGCTAATTAATTACAGAGAACCATTACCTGCTGTTTTTAGAGTGTTTGAACTGAATTATATCCCATCAGAGGAGCCTGGTGCAGTAAATAGTAATAACGAGGAGCATACGACACCAGTAAATCCGCGAGATAGAGAGTACCATCGCATAGTCGATAGAACGCGGATGACATACCATCGCCTCGATGAAAGGAGCATATTCGATTGCAACGTTAACGAATGCAAGTACCCCCTAAATTAACCTTTTACATTTTTTGTTGTTAAATATAACGCGAAAACTTTTTTTATTGTTTTAAAGTGATCAGACGTGAAGAAAACGGAGTGGATGAGATATCGCGTCTCAATTCCAATACTCTTCAAGTTTATGCGGAGAGAGTACGGAACGTTAGCCGTGCACGAGAACTGAGGTAGTTGCACAAGTTAGTGGAAGATCCCGAATCACCTCTATATAACGAGGCAAATTTGACCGATCTACTCGACTGAGCGCGCGAGTGTTTAAGAAGTCCTCTGGAGGATTAATTCAAATTTTTATCAAGTCAATTAAAATTAAATAAATTGTTTTCATTATATTTTTCATTAATTGTATTTAATTAATTGTAATAAATTGTATAATAATCCTTTTTTTTTGTATCAATAAAAAAAGCACTTGATATCTTAAAATAAATGTTCTTTTTTTTTCTACCTATTGTAAAAAAAATAGTATCACCGTCTTCATCATCCTCAATGTCATCATTTTCGCGCAACTAGAACGATAACGAGGATGATGGGTCAAGAGAGAAAAATATCCAAGATTCAGCGAGCGATAAGCAACCGATGCAGGTAGGCAGCGGTGTTGGTGGCGACGGCGGCGGCGGCTACGGCTGTAGCAGCAACACCGACAGTGAAATACAGGTTCGTCCACCTAGTGAGCGGTTTCTTATTTTAAATGAACGAAATCACCATATCCATCAGAGATTTCGTTTGAATGCCACGCGTTTAGCTTTATGGATATTACAGCCCACATCCGAAAGTGTTAATCCTATTTTGTGGTTAGAACTCGTAATACGCGATATCTATGAATATTTAATCTCATTAGGATCGGAAAACGATTTGATAGGCGTGTTGATAAATAGCAAGAATTTTGCTCATGGTGCAGTTGGATTATCGTTGAGACCAATAAAAAATTTTATATAGGATGATTTATGGGGGTTAATTAGTAGCTTGTCTGAAAGTAATGAAATTTTTACAATAGATGATACTTTTATTTTAGAAGTTACATACGTAAATCTTCCTTTTGGTGGGGGTAGAATGAGAAAATTTTTAAGTGTAAATACTTTAGCACAAAAATCGATCGTGTCTATACAATGCGAAGACAACTTGTGCTTACCACGGTCCCTTGTTGTAGGCGAGATCCATATTTTTGTAAAACATAACGATACCGTCGAAGCGAAAAAATTGTGGAGCGCGATTCGCGACTGTAGACGACAACTTCAAAAGCAGCGTGCTCTAGATTTAATTAAAGCCAGCGGTGTAGATATACCTTAAAGAGGATGCGGCTAAAGAAATTGAATGTTTTCAAAATTTTTACAATTATTTAGGGATAGCAATAGTAGTTTTTGATAAGATAGATTTTCTGAGTGTTATAAATATTTTATACGATCCTCTCAAGCATCATTACGATAATATTTTAAATTTGACAGGCGCGGCGAAAACCAAATTTTTCTGCTCCGACTGTAATAAGAAATATCAACACGTAGATTAGCACGAGTGTCCGAGTATATGTACGGGTTTCTTTGTTTCACCGGCATGTGAAAAAGAAAATATCGAGATTTTAGGATATCGAGAGTTGTAGAAGTTTTTTTGGAATAAACTGTTTTGATAATCATAAGAAAGACGGTAGTTATAAAGCAAAAAATAAGAAAATTTGTCACATCGTAAAAATGTGTAATAAATGTCGAAAACGTATTCATTTGTACAGAGTAAAGCATGTGTGTAGGTTTCAGTATTGTAAACGTTGTGAGACGAAACATTCGGTAAACGAACTGTATTATATGCGACCAATAAATGCAGGAAACGATAATGCGGCGCTAAGTAGCGATGTAAAGACGAAAAAAAATCTATATGTGTTTTATGATTCGGAGACTACACAAGATTCAAAGTATAAAAATAGTACCAATACGTATTTATATGTTCCGAATCTATGTGTCGTTCAACAAGTCTGCGACGATTGTATAAACAATAACGATATGAGTTAAAGGTCCAGTACTTGCGAAGTTCGCGAACAAATTTTTCGAAATAATCCAATCAAACAATTCATAGATTTGTGCGTACGCGAAAAATCCATTTTTCATCAAATAATATGTATCGCGCACAATGCCGGTGGGTTCGATGGACATTTTATATTAAGAGAACTGGTAGAGCTTCGTAAAGATGTTTTACCGCAGGTGATACTCAATGGGCGTAATATAATTCTATTAATTTATGGTTGTATCAAATTGATAGATAGCTTAAACTACTTTCACATGAAGTTAAGCGCCTTACCAAAAACATTTGGTTTACCCGCGAGCTCGCGTAAGGGTTATTTTCCGCAGTTATTCAACACTGTTGCCGGAAGCACGATTTTACTCACTGGATACCATGTCAATCGCGGAAAGAAATTCTTTTTTCAAATGGTATAACGAAACTAATGCTAGCGGTGATTACGTGTTTGATTTGAAATCAGAAATTGTATAATAGCATATTGTCGGATGGACGTGGAGATTTTGCGTCACACGTGTATTGCTTTCAAGAATATATTTACAAAAGTCGGTAAAATTTGTCCATTTACTCGAGCAACTACCATAACGAGCGCGTGTTCCTTAGTATACAGAAAAAATTTTTTACGTGCTAAAACTATCGGTATCATTCCACCAAATGGATATCGTCGCGGTGACAGACTTTCGCAAAAATCTCTAGAATGGCTGCTTCAATGCGAGCGTGAATCGGGTCGTGAGATTATCCAAGCAGGCAGAGCGCGCGAATTTATGTTATCTGAGGGATTTTTAGTAGACGGTTTCTTACCACCAACAGAATCTCGAGAGAAAGGGACCGTTTTTAAATATGAAGGGTGTTATACGGACGGCTGTCCAAAATGTTTTGATAAAAATCGTGATAAGCGCGTATCTTAACAGTCGATCTTTCGATGAGGTTTACGAAATTACTCTAGCCAAATTACGAAGAATTCGACGGTGTGGATACACCGTCCTCTTCATATGGGAATGTGAGTTTGATAAAATGAAGCGAGCGAATCAAGTACACCGATATATGTTCTTTGTATCCTTACGTATGTAAGCGCGGCGTATTTCCCCTGGGGCATCCTGTTATATATGTAGGGAAGAATGTCGAGATCTTACAGGAGGAGATACCAATAATCTGGGGCGAGTCGAGGGGCTTGTTAAATGTAAGATTTTACCTCCTCGTAATGTATTTACTACCTTTACTACCTTTACTACCAGTGAAAAAGCACGGCCGTTTACTTTTCGCGGTTTGTCGTACTTGTTGCGAGGAAATACGCGACGGCGATTGTGTTCACGAGAATATTGCTGATCGAGAATTTAGAGGTGCGTGGGTAGTCAATGAATTACGTAAAGTTGTAGAACTCGGTTATCGAATAAGCGAGATATATATTATATGGCAATATAAAACGACTCAATTCGGCGGTAAAATCGGTGGTCTTTTTGTAGATTATATAAATACATTCTTACAAATAAAGCAAGAAGCTAGCGGATGGCCAGATTGGTGTATAGACGAGACGACTAAAGATGAATATTTACGCGAGTATCAGAAGAACGAGGGTATCGTTTTGGAGAGCGATAAAATTGAAAAAAATGCTGGTTTGAGAGCAGCAGCAACACTCCGTTTAAACTCTTCCTGGGGAAAGTTTGGACAACGAAGCAGTTTGAAACAAACGACAACTGTGAAATCGCGCGAAGCTCTCTTAAAACTGTTACTTTGTCCGGATAAGGAGGTCCTCAGCGTTTAACCGGTAAATGACGATATCTAGTACGTTAACTGGCAGCCCCGTGAAGAGGCTGTCGATTCGGCACCTAACACTAACACGGTTATAACCGCGTATACTACGGCCCAATCCAGACTGAAACTATATAAACAAAACGACGATGATCCTATCGAGTACGAACCAATACTAGGCGATCTTTTAGGGCAAATAACAGATGAACTAAGTAGTTTCGCGCCCGGTACTTACATAGATACAATGATATGTGCAGCACCAACATTTTATGCTTTTCGTGCAATTACGCCCACCGGTGAAAATGTAGAATGCTGTAAACTGAAAGAGGTTACTTTAAATTTTAAGAATTCGTTAAAAATTAATTTAACAAATATCGAAGCGTTTGTTCTGGACGCATTTAAAAAAAAGAAGACCAATTCTGAAAATTGTAAAATTAAATTGAAGTTTAATGCTATACGGCGTACGGTTGTACATGAAATTGTAACGAGAGAAGAATTTAAAACTTGCTGCTTTGCCATGAAGAAGAGGTGATACATCTCGCAAAATCTATCTCTACCGTTTGGTTATAAAAGTATTAATTAGTTTTAATGGAAATTATGTAAATAAAAGTAAGCCAATAAAGAAAAAAAGTATATTGTAAAATAAAATTGCCCTGATTTCCTTTTTAAACATGTGTTTTTTATAAATTATAGATAACAAAAAAAAGTCATCTGAGTCCTACGGTCAGCGTTGAATCAGCTGATACGTTTCCGCGGTTGATGAGCTAATCACCGCTGTGTTATAAGCTGATCGCCGCCGGTTTCAAGCTTATTTACGGCCCGCGCGTAAATCAGCTGATGAAGCTGCGTGGGACGTCCGCGCCCGCTGCCGCCGCCGCAGTCGTGACGCGGTGACTCAATTTTTTTCGCTTTATAAAATCTCGACAATGTAGTCTTTTCTAGTCAGCTCAAACAATGGACACGCGGTGAAAGCATCTGTTTACGTATTGCGTGTGCAGTCCTACGGGATGCGGTAAAACAATATTCGTGAAGAGATTCCTCGCACACCTACCCGAGATGTGCGACGCATACTTTGACCGTATATTGTTCTATTATGCAGAGAGGAGTGCACTGACCTCGCTAAATTAGCTGGTTCGAGACTAGAATTTCACGAGAGCCTACCGCAACCGGGTGATTACTCGAATGACAATGAGAAAAAAAAGCTTCTTATACTCGACGATCTCATGCGCGAATCATCGTGTGAATCATTGTCATCACAAAAATGTCAGTGTTATATTCATTACGCAAAATATATTTCACAAGGGAAAATCACAGCACGATATTAGTTTGAATACAAAGTACATGGTGATATTTAAAAACCCATGCAATCGCGCGCAAATATAGCACCTCGCTCGTCTAGTCTATCCCGAGGATCCCCGATTCCTTCAAGAAGCTTATCTCGACTCGACGAGAACCCGCACTCCTATTTGTTGCTCGATCTGTCGCAGAGTGCGCTCGAAGAATTTCGCGTACGCACGTGTATTTTTCCCGATGATAATTTGCACTACGTCTACGTTCCAAAGTATCTCAAGCTTCGATGAGAGGGCTACGATCGAGTTTGATCGGAAACGCAAGTGTTTTAAAAATTGCACAGATATTAACGAACGCCTTAAATACAGCTAAACGCAGCTTGAAGAACGCAGAATGATACGGAGAGCCGGAAGCGATTAGTTCACCTAAACTGACGAGAAGTATTGCAGCAAAAAAGAAATGGCTTAAAATGGACATTGAAAATAAAAAAAAAATAAAAATGAATTACGAAAAACAGTACTATGATATCTCGCACGAAGCTGGGTATGCGGGGGCGCAACATCTTATACGCGTAAATAAAACAGGTAAAACCTTGTCCAATGAGGTGGAAAAAAAAAAATTACGAATGGCTCAATAATCAAGACGCTTACACACTTCACAAACCCATTCAGCGGAAATGCCCAAGACTACACTACAACGTGACAAATATTGACGATGTGTAGGAATGCGATTTGATGCAGCTGACATCGTTAAATGATAACAACGATGGCTACTACTATCTGCTCGTAGTCGTGGATGTCCTGAGTAACTACGCATGGGTCGAACCATTACGTAATAAAACAGCTCATAATGTAGCAGCAGCGTTTGATAAGATTCTTAAGCAGGCTAATGGACGGCTACCGGTCTGTTTACAATCGGATAAAGGCAAGTAGTTTACAGGTTCAGCATTGCAAGATTTGTTGAAGAAACGCGCCATTCGATTCCGAGGTACGCGAAATCCAGATATTAAAACAGCTGTAGTGGAAAGGTTGAATAGAATAATACGTGAACGCATGTGGCGGTATTTTTCACATTTAAATACTAATCGCTATATAGATGTAGTGGATAATATTATACATGCTTACATTAAAATTTGCAAAAACGTGCCCTTTCGCAAAGTATCAATAAGAGAAGCAAGATGGCGCCCGATTCATCAATTAAATACACCGTCGGTGATTACGTACGTATCAGTCGTACTAAAAACACGTTTGAGAAAGGTTACGAAAAAATTTTTAGCGAAGAAGTGTTTAAGATTAAACGGATTTCAAGACGTCAGTACTTGTCCACCTTCATCTTGGAGGACTTGAACGGTGAAGAAATCGACAGCTTTTTCTACAGTCAAGAATTGGCTCTTGTCGGCAAAAACCGCATGACATCCGAAAAAGGATTTAAAGTTGAGCGTATTATTCGAACAAAGGGGCGTGTATTGGATAAACGAGTGTTTGTTAAGTGGCTAGGTTATCCTGACAAATTTAACTCTTGAATAAAAGCAAGTGATTTGCAGGGTAATCAGCAAATACATGAATTATGCCGATAATTTTTACTTGGTGCTGCCGAGCAATAGTAGTGTGGTGTACAGCGACAACGCAACTAGCTGTTTTACAACTCATCTTTCGCGCGAGGTGAGATTAAGCGGTGACTGGTGCGTCGCGTTCGCGGAAATTGACATAACCTGTACGATTATGCATATAAACGAATCAGAGGGATTTTACGCCTTCGAAACAGGTAGCGAGGAAGGTAATATAAATGAATCAGAGGGATTTTACACCTTCGTGACAGACAGCAAGGGAAGTAAAAAATCACCCCCGGACAACGACATACATAACTTTCCACATGGCGTTTATGAAAGTATAGAGTAACTGGCAGCCGAAATAAACAAACCGAGCGGTATAAACAAGCATCTAGTACTCGAACCGACGCCATTTCAAAAAGGTTATTACCATCTTGACGTACGTGTGAGTGCGAACAGCCGCATTATACGATACACAACGAAAAAATTAGGCGTATATTTGGGTTCGAGAGTAGCGCGCATAGGCAGACTGGCACGTTTGCCACTGCAAACGGGAGTCTCGTGCCCATAATAGGTAATAGACCCGCTTCGTTATCGCGTGCTGTACCCGATCAACTGTACGTTTACACCGATGTATGCGAGCCGTATACAGTAGGCGATACACAGGCAGCTCTATAGCGTATCGTGTCTTTAAACGGGTCAAAATATAAGTTTGGTGCCAACGTTGTGAGACATTTTGCACCAATACACTATATTCCTCTACTGCATCACAGCTGCCGCTCTATCGTTAAAGATATAAGAAATAAACACGGCCAGCGTATACCATTCGAGTATGGGACGTTGACGGTTACGCTTCACTGTAGACGTAGCCGTTAAAACATGAGTCATTACGTGTGTTACTACAATCATCAAATCGGTGGAGGAGTGAAAAACGTCTTTGCAGACTCAACTTATCAGCGCGGTCGAGGCGTAGGTGTCTGGCTCGGAGGTCTTTTTCGCAAAATTCTTGCCCACATCGAATCAGGTGCAAAAGCTATGGGCAAAGAAGCCATACGCGCAGGTTTAAATGTTTTGGACGACGTCGCCAATAAGGGGGCTAATTTCTCGGAGGCGGTACAATTACGTGCTAAAGAGTCTGGAAAAAATTTGAAAAGAAAGACAGCTAATAAAATCTCGGATATGATGAAAGACTCCGGTTATAACTCGCGGATTGCTAAACGCAGACGTCAGTTGAGAAAGAACCGTGTATCCCGTAACAGCGTTACTACGCAGCGGAAGCGACGTAAACAAAGTAAAAAAAAATCATAGTAACGTTACCAGAAAAAGAATCAAAACAGCAAGGAGCACCAATAGCAGTCGAAGAAAGAAAAGCAAGAAAGCTAGTGCTACTTTTAGAAGCATAAACGATATGTTCGGTCGAAACAATTTTAAACATGACGTTCTTACACTCTCACTCGTCGGAATGTATGTTTGGCGAATAGGTATAGGAGGTATACTAAATGCCATTATAGATATGAAAAGAGAAAGATGCGTTTCGTCCCGGGATTGTAGACTGGACTCGTCAGTAAGGCTTGTGTCTACAATCCCTGCCTTAGACGCTCGGGATACTTAGGGAGGCCACTATTCGGGCATATATAGTAACCGGACCGATTTCCTGTCACTTGCAAGAGACCTGGGGTGTAGCTCGGCCGCGTAGCGGGAACGGCGCGAGGTACTATCGAGCGCGGGAAGAAGTGAGAACCCCACATATGTCTAGCGAATTGGATATCTTTACACTTCCGGCAACGCAGACATCGATAGAGAGTAGTGCTTACTTAAATTACAAACCCGTGTCATCGCTTAGCGATAAGAGTGACGTACCCCTGGAGTTTGTTGTGCCTAGTGCTAGCGAGCATTACATAGACCTCGCGCATACAATACTATACATTCAGGCGAAAATCACACCTGTTGATACAGAGGGTGAAAACGCTAAAGTAGCATCAATTAACAATTTTCTTCACTCAATTTTCAATCAAGTCGATGTTTTTTTCAATCAAAAACTCGTTTCTCCACCGAATAACGCATATCCGTACAGAGCATACATCGAATCGTTACTCAACTACTCACCGGCAACTAAGGACTCGCATTTGACCGCGAGCTTATGGTACAACGATACATATGATGCCTTCGACGCGCCTCCAAATGCTGTAGCACCGCGACCAGTCAATCTAGGTGCGGAAAAACGACGCTACTTTTCGCAAGGCGGCAAGACATTCGATATGATTGGACATTTGCATTGCGATGTATTTAATCAAGATAAAATGCTAATCAACGGTGTAGAAATGAGAGTTAGACTGATCAGGAGCAAAGACACATTTTGCCTGATGGATGCATCGGACGACGGAAAATTTAAAGTACATACCAAGGAAGCAACGCTCATTGTGCGTAGAGTTAAAATTAACCCCGGGGTCTTACTAGCTCACGCGAATGAGCTAGCAAAAACTACAGCTAAATATCCTATTACTAGGGTAGAAGTGAAATCATTTGCACTGCATGCTAGAATTTTAGGCGACACGATAGATAACGCTATTCTTGGACATCTGCCGAAAAGAATAATAACAGGCTTGATCGACAATAGAGCCTTCAGCGGAAATCGAAGCTTCAATCCGTAGAATTTTCAGCATTTCTCGATCAACCATCTGTCGCTTTACGTAGACGGTGTTCAAATACCCAATAGACCGTTACAACCACGTTTTACAGGACTTTTCGAGCTCTACGTGGACACTTTTCACACACTATTCTCAGGCACGAGTATACATTTTCTTAACGAGGGGATCGTCATAAACCGGTATAACTATGCAGGAGGATATTTTCTTACAGTGTTTGATTTAACACCCGATCTATCGGCACACTGTGCGACGCATTGGAACCTCGTGCGTTCGGGAAGGGTGCGCATAGAGGTAGGATTTGAACACGCGCTCACATCTACTATAAACTGCATAGTTTACGCAGAATACGACAATGTGTTAGAGATCGATTCTACCAGACAAATTGTAACTGATTTTAGCGCATAGCTTAAGAGAGGGGATGGTAAGGATATGACTCGATCAGTCATCTTCATCGGGCAGTTAGTATCCTGCGCGGTTCGAACCAGTAGACATCTCCGCCAGTGCACCAGGCGCAATCATGCATTACGTGATAGAGATCGAGGGGCTGAGAAACGAGAGCAACAAACTTTTACCCAAAGAAGTAGCTGTCGTTTCTCTACAGGGACACAGTACAACCCATTGGATGATTACCCCATCGTGTGGTTTCGACGAACTGCCAGACTACATAACAACTACCAACGATTACGTCTCGACTCGTCTACTTGGAATTTCATTGTTCGACGGTGACATTTCTATACGAAAATTACACTATCATCTCTACAACATTGCAAGAATAGCAAACAAGATTTACGTTCGAGGAGTAGAGAAAGCTCGATATGTCTCATCTGTAATGGGACGCCGTGTAGTTAACATCGAGGAATACACTTGCAGCAGTTTCATCGACTTGCAAAGCCAATTTACAAATGACCATCTATGTTTTTATCACAATTGCCAAGAAGAATCGGATATAAAGGCGTACTGTGCCCTTTTTCGAGCATATCTAATAAAGGCATGGTTTCATTCACTCCTACCCGAAGAAGCACAACAAAATTTACCGGAAAATAAGTACGATTTATTGCTTCATTTTGCTTCAAAAACTTGTGTGCAAAAGAAGAAACTCTTTCGTAAGATTACAAAGTACTTTTGAGGGTAGAGATGAAGTAGATTCAGCAAACATCGATACCGAGGACGACGAGAGCAAAGACAAGGACAAATACAGCAAACAGGACAGCAGCAGTAGCAGTGGGACAGAATACGAGACAGCAAACGAGGATAAGCATGAATACCCGAGAGATAATGAGGGCTCTGGAAGGATTAAATGCAAAAACGACCGGTGTTTACGCGGCTGATCGTATTCCGAATGTATTATCGGTACCAGCGGCGCTGGTATGTACCACGGATGATCATACTAAACCGGGAACGCTTTGGGAGACCATCTACATCGACAAAAATAGATTTGCAACGTACTTTGACAGCTACGGACTACCACCAGTATCTAAATATCACCTCGATCGTCTTCGAAAAAATTGTAAGAGTTTCAACTGGAGCTCACAAAAGCTTCAGAGTATTGATTCGAGGTTCTGCGATCAATATACAATCATGTTTTGATATCACATGTGTAAGGGTACAACGTTACGTAAATTCGAGCATTTATTTATAGAAGATACGAGAAAAAACGATGCGTTTGTCACAAATTTTTGTAACAAAATTTTTCGTAAAATTAAAAATAAAAAATGTAAACGAGCCGGCGGATTCGCCAAAGAGCGTTCTCTTGGATCGGGATATTTTTATCAATCATGTATTGCTAGATTAAGATATAATTGATATATATTTTAAACAATAAAAAAAATGAAATTGTATTTGTAGACAGCAATAAACATCTTTTTTATTATTAAAGCAATAATTTGACTTGAGTTTATTTCAAACCCTCGTCTCCTTATTATTCTTTCTGTTTTATAAATTTCGCATGCGATCTTCGAATAAAATGAATTTATTGTTTTTTTAAAAAAACAGACAGTTTGCGAGAGATCGACAGATGTTCATTCAATTTTATCTCTTTCTACCTACGAAATTATTTCAATGCAAATGCACGATGGCTAGTTGCCTTTCGACAGATGTTGGTTCATTTTCTTTCATTTCACATATAACACTGGGTATATTATTCTATCTTCTGAATTAGTCGCATCTTACGGTATACGCTAGTATACTATAAAATCTCTCATATTAGGCTTCAGTCTTAACCAGTCGTTCGCTCGCTATACACGTTGTGTATCTGTGATAGTTGTTTTTTTTTCAAAATACAGTGTTTTATTACTATTTTTATAAAAAAAAAAGTTTAATCATGGCTAATGATCTGAAGAACGAAGTAAAAGCAGAATTATCTAACCTCTTGTTGTGCACCATGTACGCTCTCAACAAATCAAATACGAAGAGAATCTGCATCGGTCTTGAATACAACAAAGGATATTATCACGAGGTTGTTAAATTAGCTAGCCCTGGTGTTGTGTACAAGAACGTGACATTCGACTCAGTCACTTGCGAAATGTTCAAGGATAATTTCGACGGAATAACTGCATATTTTCCAAATCCTTACGCTTTCTATCAAAATTTTGGGATATCAGGTAAAATATCTTTGAGAAATTTAATGTATAATGGACAATAATAAAAAAAACTATACCTGTACAATTCATTTGCATTACTTTCTTTTTTTCATTACTTCTATCTACATCTTCACATACTTCCTCAATACATAACTAGAATGAAAAAAAAATGCATGTAGTAATAACTACCGTTGGAAAAAAAATGTATAAATATAATCTGCATTATCGCCCATCAGCGGCTCATTCGTCCTTAGCTCGTCGAACACGATGGGTCTAACGAAAACACTCCGCTTTTAAACAAGGACAGAAAGAACTCGGTAGTCCTTACGCAGTGGAAGGAATATTCTAGAAAATATTCTTCAAACACCAAATCATTACCGGAGCGCAGCGGATATAAAAAAACTTTAATTTACCTCGAACTTAACCTCGAAAATCGGTTCTTTTTAGGACCAACACGATATATTGTACATGTAACAAACCTTTATTAAAATATTTAAAAAAATTTTGCATTCATTAATTTACCATATTCCCGAAAAAACCTATGTATATTACATAAACAACTCTCTCTCTCTCTCTCTCTCTCTCTCTCTC
>UELV01138104.1:0-21166 GCA_900490015.1 Megastigmus stigmatizans
TTTGGATGATCACTACTGTACATGAGTTCGGTGACGCATCTACTGGTAAAGTTCATTACAAAACTGGTGAAATAAAATTGAAACCAAGCTGCATTATTGACTATAATAAAAACATGGGTGGTATAGACAATGTTGATCGTCAATTAGCTTTAGCACAGTCAATACGAAAATCCCTCAAATGGTACAAAAAGCTATTTTTTCATCTACTTGATCTTGCTTTGATAAATGCACATGCTTTATATGCACTGAACGAAAAATTTTATATTTCTTTCACCGACTTTCGAATGATATAATAAATAGTCTCGTAATTGGTGATAATATTGAATTACCAATCTATCCTCAGTCAACTCACCTTATAGGCAAACATTTTACAAAGTTCAATGCAAGTTGCAGAAAGCGTTGTACTTTATGTACACTAAGACGCGGATCAAAATTTTCAAAAAAAAAAAACGCCATATTATTTCCCAAAATGTGAGGTATCATTATACCTAGACTCTTGCTTCGAAGAATATCATACATTAGAGGCATTGTAAAAATCAAAAAATAAAAACCAAGGAAAAAAAATAAAAAATGAAAAATATATAAATTATAAAAAAAATAACAAAAACATAAAAAATAAAAATAAAATTAAAACTACAAAAATATATAAAAAATTAAAAAAAAATAACAAAAAAAGATTGAAAAAATGAAAAAAAAGGGGCTACACAATTCCTACGTCCACGTCGTTAGCCCTGGGTGATGCTAAGGGGATTGAGATCGAGATTTCAGCTGGACCTAATTTCGATATAATTGTAAAACAATCGAACTGTACATTAGGCCTACTGTACAAGCAGTTTCTTCGCTATTAGGAAATATATTACTAATTCAGGGATCCTTAAAAGGTCGAATACAAAATTTATTATAAATTTTCTGGTTTTCGAAAAGCTCGCCGAAATCACTAGTTTTTCGACACTAATAAGAATGTCTGAAGAGTATTTTCAACTAAGTATAGATCAAATGTACGCCGTATAGTGATTGAATGCTCAAAATATTACTAAATGCCAAAATTCTCAAAAAAAAAAAAAAAAAAATGTATATTCCCAAAACCTTCTCGGTCGAGAAGGGTCAGATCTGGCCACCATTTTGGTCGACCCATACGTGGGGTCCATAAAAGATCATTTGTAGGCAAAATGTTCTTCAAAGTTTTATTTTATCTCTTTCTTAAATCCCGGCCGCCTGGAGGTTAAACCAAATTCAAATGAAGGTTTAATACTAAAATCTTCAAAAGTAATTATTTGGGATAAAATAACAATGACATCTAAATATTCTTTTCAAGCTATAAATAATTTTTTAAAAGATTTGTGCAACAGTGATAAAATATTCGGTGGAAAAGTTGTAATGTTGTTAGGTGATTTTAGACAAATTTTAGACAACCGTTTATTCGACATGGTAATCGAACAATGATTGTTGAAAATTGTGTTAAAAGTAGTGCACTATGGTCAAAATTTAAACAAATGAAATTAACTGATAACTTGCGCATTTGCGACAACAATTATGAATTTAAGCAATGGTTATTGAAGGTAGGAGATGGATGATATTCTACTAATTATGAAACAGAAAACGAACTACTAAAATTACCAAATGAATTTATTCGTAATACAGATATTGTCACCGAAATCTATGGAAATTCATTTGGTGTTACTAATAAAGACATTCGTGATTATGTAATTTTAGCACCCAAGAATACGGATGTACTGGAAATGAACAATACTACATTACAGAAATGAACGGGGAAATAACTGAATACTTAAGTATTGATTCGGCGGATGATGGTAATGGAGTCAATATGAATACCATTTTGCCAATATAATTTTTAAATACATTAACACCATATGGTTTACCACCTCATAAATTACTATTAAAAAAAGGTGCTATAATAATTCTTTTAAAAAACATAAATTTAAATAAAGGTTTATGTAATGGTACAAGATTGACTATAAAGGATTTAAAACAGTACTCAATTTGTGCAGAAATAATTAGTGGTAATCGCGTTGGCGAAATTATCTTTTTACCACGGATATGCTTATCACCATCACCAGAAGAAATACCCTTTAAAATATCGCATCTTGCGGAACTAACTGAAAGACGCAACGCCACCTCCCTCATCTCAACTGAGGTACCAACAGTTGACAAGGAAGGTCACTGCCGTACCAACTGCCATGCACTCTACTTCATCACAGGGTAACTTCCTAAACACCTTTTCCTACCTACAGCTTCAGCCGAGACAAAGAAAGGCATACATCTTTGATATCCAACACATCCGCCAGCGCAAGTGTCAAGAATAAAATTTATAGCCGAACGCTGCACGGCTAGCTATAAATGTACGCTAGTTCAAGTACAGAAGAAAATACGCCAACACCGGATGTCATTTGCACATCTAAGCAACGCAGAGGAATGCTAACCATATATGGTCAGAACGCTAGGATGACTAAGTACGAATGCCGAAATTTAAACGCACCTTTGTGCCTTCACATATCTAATATTCATCCTTCCCTTTCTCCGAAGCTCCACATTTATGTTACCTCCCTCAACGAATCCGACCTAGAGAACTATAAAAGGAGAGACGTAACTATAATCGCCCTCCTATCGATTTCCGTTTTTTTGGAAGAAACACGTCGTCTCCGCGCTACTCGCTTTAAGAAATTGTAACCCGCGGTTAAACATTTATTATACTTTGACTCTGTATCGAGCGCGATTGATCGAAACTAACTCATTTAATCCATTATTATTATTGTAACCAATTTTGAAGTAGTAAATAAAGTAGTAATTGTAGTTATTTGCAAATAGAAAAACAGTGTTATTTTACTAGAAACATTCAAACCCTTTCCTGATTATTAATTTATCTTATTCAATTATACGCGCGCTTCACTCTCTGCAAGCCACACCCACTCAGCGGAAGGAGGATCTACAGCGGCATTGAGAAGACACCTGAGGATATTATTTTCGCTCTACTTCCTACGATCAAATCAAAGTAAGCTGTGCGCCCTGCGCATTATCATTTACAATTAAATCTTTTACACATCTACGCCTATTAAATTACTGCCGCCCATCCGTGCGCTTGACGCAAACTGGGGAAACTCTTATTTGTCAAAGTCAATTTCCGTCACTGACGAGTCATTTAACTGTGTGCTAATCAAATTCATTTATTTTCTGCGTTACGCTCCCTAGACGTAACAAAAATGATAAAAAAACAGTTTCCTATAAGACTTGGATTTGCAATGACTATAAATAAATCACAAGGACAATCATTTAAGAAAGTTGGAGTATATCTTCCATAATCTGTATTTAGTCATAGTCAGTTATATGTTGGATTATCAAGAGTAACATCTAATAAATATTTAAAATTATCACTTTCAAAATTTTCATCTTTTACTAATAATAAAAATTCAAATAATGTATATATAAAAAACATTGTATTTCAAGAAATATTGAACAATTAAATCATAATAATAATACATTTATTATGTTGTACATTTTTTTATATATAACGTTTAAATATTCAATAGAATAAGATTAAATTATAAAGTAAAACCATAATAATTATACACGAAAAAAAAATAGTATAAATAGCTACACGAGAAACAATTTATTTGGACTTTTATTTCTAAAACAGCAGTTACTCCACATTTAGATTAATCAATTGTTTATTAGCAGACCTATTTTAGTAGCAGCGACAGTTATGGCAGCAGCTTAAGTAATTTTGATTGCGGGCATCATTTCGCTTATGTAAGATTTTTAAATCGGCATTATTATCCCGTGTTGAATCAAAATAAGAAACGTTTTTATTGCTACATTAACTTACAATTACAAAATGGTGCTAATAATAAAACGTAATACGTAAAAATTTTTCTACAAATATATAGCAGTTACTTCATATTTAGAAAAAACAATAAATTCGTAGCTGCACACATAGCTTACCAGCAGCGCCATTTAATGCAGCAGCTTACATATCCTTTCCTAAATAAATTGAACGCTTTACATAAGTAACGTTTGTTAATGAAATATTATAAAACAAAATCAAAATTAAAAACAAATAAAAAATTTTTTAATTTTAATTCATTGATATTCCACTATTTACATTTTTATTGTTTAAACAATAGTTAATCTATTAGTTCATAGCACACGTACATAGAAGCAGCGCCATTTAAGGCAGCTCCTTAAGTATTTCGATGAACCTATTAGTTCGTAACACATCCACTTTAGAGGCAGCGCCATTTAAGGTATAAAACGTAAGTAGTATAATTCCTACTATGGAGATACATAACAATGACGTCACACTGTCCCGTAGCTGGATTTTTTTTGTTTATACTTGAGATAATCTTAATTGTCTATTTACATAAACACGTATCTTTTATTTATACAAACAAGTAATTAATATGCAATTAAGATACTTTAATTGTTTAAACAATTACTACATAGTTTATGTAAATATACAATTAAGATTATCTCAAGTATAAACAAAAAAAATTCGTCTACGAGCCGGTGTAACGCCACAGTCTCTCCATAGTAGGAAAAATACTTGGTGGAGGCTATTGTTATTAACTAAACAATTAACATTAATAAACATTTCAGAGAGAGAGAGAGAGAGGGGGGGGGGCTTGTTGAGCTGATGTGTGTCCGGCCGCCGCTGCCCCTGCTGCCGCCGCAGAGAGAGAAGGAAGGTAGAGAGAGCGCGAGAGAAAGAGAGAGAGAGAGAGAGAGAGAGAGGCTACTTACTGGTGGGCTCATGTTTCGTCGTGACGTGTCGCCGGTCCAAGGAGAAATGAGCAGCCATGCCATTATCGCATGTTTATATTAAGATAAATCTCTACCGTTACGCGAGGGCGTCGATGTACAGCAAATCTCTTTTAAGAGAATGAGACTCGAATGCAGTTTTAAGCAGACAAGTGAAATATTTTGTTACTATTATTTTTATACCAATTTAGACAGTTAAATATAACATAAATTAAAGGTTGGGTAAGGATAAGGTAACAATGAAATAATGACAACAGGTTTACTAAAAAATAATCTTAATAAAATAATTTCTATTACATCACCGCTCTCTATAGTACATACAACATTCAGAGTAATAAAAATATTCGCTTATTATACATACATTTTTACATCTTTGGTTTGCCCAACTTATTAGATATTTACAAAAACAAATAATTTTTTTACAATGTACATCAAATCAGTTATCGCTTGAATCCAAAAGGTAGCGACAAAGTTGGCGAGATGTAACGTCTTTTTTTCAAACTACCGCATAAGTTTTGATTTCGTCTCTTGTAACAACATCGTGCGCAGGTGTTCGTCTTACCGCTTTAAAGTTTAGTACAATATCGTCTTAATTCGCTGTTTCATCGTCAATGCTAATATTATCACGATTAAAAACGCGAACGATCAACTCCTTTATACTATTAAAATTTATTTTTAAAGAAATTAAATAATTCAAACAAATACCCTTTACTTTGCACATTTCGAAACTGTCTCCAGTAGACGGTACTAAGCCCTTGAATCCATAAAACTTCGGTTCCCCGGAAACAAAAGTTTCTATGTATGCGCCTGGCCCGTAACACTTAAGCTCGTCGGTCATGTCACCCAGCAGAGTGCCCAATGCAGGTCTGTATTCATCTTTGGAGCGTTCTTCGCATATAAATACGCAAGAATCAGTATCGAAATAAATTACACGCGAGCCTAATTTTTCTAAATACGTGTATAGTTTAAGACGGCCTGCGCAGTGGTATAGGCGACGATCACAACATTTGTATTAGGAGCCGGCTCCACGGCCTCTTCCCTAAATTGCCAATTCGCATATAAAAGATCGTCATTAATGGGGAGTAAGTCGAACACTCTTTTTCGGGGCTCACTAACAGTTTAAGTAGAGACTCTCGAGTTTTTATTATTTCAGTCTGTTTCAAGTTGCTACGCCGACCGAATTTCCCCCAAAAAGAATTTAAACACAGTTTCACAATGGCACGTAAACCTGAATTTTTTCTATTTTATCGCGCTGTTGTTTAACACCCTCGTCCCGCTCGTATTCGTATAAATATTTCTCTTTATCACTTTCGTCGGTGCAAGATGACGACCAACCACTCGCTTGCTGTTTTATCTATAGAAATGAATTAACGTACGAAGCAAAGAGCCCTCCTTCACCCGTATCCTGATCAAACTGTGTTATTTTATATTGCCAAATAACATATATCGCGGTTACGAGGTAGCCTAGCTGAACGGCTTTCCAAATTTCATCGACTAGCCAAGTCTCCGTGAATTCTCGCTCGTCAATCTCATCGTGATTGCAATCACCGGCTCAACTTTCTTCGCAGCAAAAAGTAGCCGATTATGCATTTTTACCGGGAGTAGAGGTAGAAACAAGTCTCGAGGTGGTAAAATTTTACATTTAACTAATCTCTCCATATGAGTTAAATCGTAATTTTCACCGATTATTTCCTTATATTGAGCCCCTACTAGAATACGCGGATGTCCGCGCGGATATCGAGCTCTTTTACACACGTACGGATACAAAGAACATATATCCGTATATCTTATCGTTTCATTTGGTTTAACTGTATAGTAGGTCATTAAATTTTCGGTGCGACCGCCGTAGAATGTATCTCGGGGATCCTATGTAATCTTATTTATTAAGGGGTGATTCGCCACGTAATTCGCGATATCGGAATTTTCAATTTTTTGACGATCGAATTCGCACTCCCAAATTTCACGTACATCATACCCTCGGCTCTTAATTCTTTCAATTTTTACACGCGTACTTTTAAAAGCTTTATTAAATGTCTGATTGAAAACGGTCTTCTTATCGCGATTGTTTTTAAAACATACGGGGTATCCGTGCGTATAACATCCCTGAAACTCGAATACAACGGGTTTATCGTCATTCCCCACCGCGGGTAAGTATCCATCTACTAAGAGGCCCTCGGGTAGTATAAACTCGTGCGCTCTGCCAGCGTGTATTCTATCGCGGCCAATTTCACGCTCGTACTGCAACAGCCACTCAATTGATTTTTGCGAGTGTCGATCGGCGCGTCTGTAACTGGTTGGTGGGATAATACCTATTGTATTTGGCGCCAGAAACTTTTTTCAAAATACATACGATATCCATACGACAATATTCAAAAACGTGCGTCTCGGTATTTTCGTTGTACCATTCAAAAAAAGCGTTTCTGTCACTGGTGGACATCGAGTCGGGCGCATAAAAGTGCACATCTGGCAAGGGACAAACTTATTCCTGATTTTCGAGGGTATTAAAATAATACGGAAAATATCCTTTTTTGCTGCTAGCCGGAAGATCGAAGGTAGCAGGTAAAGCACTCAATTTCATGTGAAAATAATTTAAACTGTCGATGAATTTTGTACATCCGAGTTGTATCGTAATTATATTTTGGCCGTTAAGAATAATACTAGGCGTACTTTCACTCGATCTTTCGGCTAATTCTTTCAATATAAATTGCGCGTCGAAGCCACGAGCATTGTGTGCTATACACACGATTTGCTGAAATTAAGATTTATCTCTAATGCACAATTCGAGCAATTGTTTCACAGGGTTATCGCGAAAAACGAACTTACGTATGCCACAAGTGGGGCACCATTGCGAAATATCATCCATCTCGATGCGATCGGTGCACAGTTACTGCGCAACACAATGATTAGGTATGTGTAGCTTAGTTGTTGCGTGATTCTGATAAGTTGCATTTTGACGCGTTTCGAAATCATAGAAAATATGGCAATGTGAGCTTCGCCGACTACTAGCGCACGCGGCAAGCACAAGTTGTCGTCGCTTCTTATCGAAACCATTGATCTAAGCGTTACGGCATCGATTGTTAAATTTTTAGCCCGCGCGCCTGATCCGACGGGCATTTCGATAATTGTAGTTTTTAAAATAAAAGTATCATCAATAATAAAATTCTCGTTGCTCTGTGTCAAACTGTTAACCAGCCCCCAGAGATCTTCCAAAAAAAAAGGGTTCTTGCAGGTCTTAACGATATACCACCCGATCCATGCGCGAAATTCTCGCTACTAATAGTTACGCCGATTAAATCGTTTTCATCACGAGGCATCGTAGTTAAATACGCATAAATATCCCTAATAGCACTTTCTAACCATATTATGGGATTGACGAGCTCGGCAAGTGGTTCTTTAATACATATATTTGTTCTTTTCCTGTCATTCGAAACTTTTGAATGAATTTCTCGTATTCTTCTACGATTGTAAAGCTCTCGCCTGGTGGTCTTATGTCGTTGTCTGCGATAGTAGGTTCGGAGCCGTCGCCGCCGCCGTCTCTTATCTGCATGGCTTCTTCGCCGTCGCTCATAGCAGCTTCGGAAGATGGATGTTCCTGATGGCTCGAAGCTGGCTGTGGTAAAAGCGCCGGTGACGGGGGCAGCGATGGCCAGGTGGAAGACAAGGTATCTGTATCCATACTGGACGATACGTCGTCTTGGTAATCAGCTGTAATTATTAAAATACTTTCTAACTAATTATCGGTTAAATATTTTTTTTTAAACTAACAAAGGTATTTTTTTTACTTTTTTTAAATATCATTCCACGGCATGCCGGCGAAACTCGTATATACGCTCTAGAAGATCGGCCAATTCGACATGCGGCAGAGTATATAGTGGTGAATTTTCATTCACAGCTTGATCGTGAAACCAGCGTAATTCTTGCACTCGTTGCACGTGCATGATTCTGCGAACGTATACAGCCAAGTTTCCGCTGCTATCGATATCCGAGACATCGAGTCCGGTATTACTCTCGAGTCTTCTTCGAATATCTTTTTTTTTAAATAATAATAAATAAACAATTTTTTTATTTAAAAACATAATATTTTTTTTAAAAATCTTACGTTCGTTAACGCGATGATCCAGAATATTGGTTTCGTCGAAGGCGTTGTAAACCAAGCGCCGCCCGTCCTCGATGTTATGGTATTCCCTTTCTCGAGGTGACGTCCGATGATAATAAAAATTATGCAACAACTGTGATCGCTCCGGCGCGATGACGCCTGCGGTGCTCGTCGAAGCTCCGTCCGCTCGTTGCATCGCTCTCATGACTGCAAGGTGCGGTTCTATATATGTAGACATGACTGAGCGCCGCACGCGTAAACCGAGCAGCTGATCGTCCACGACTTCATCCTCGGATGAAAATTCATACGACGACTTTCTCCTTCATCAGAAGCAACGTAAGAAGTCTCAGCCCCCGACTCAGATATCGCGGGACTGTCGCTGTTGTCCATCAGTAACTCGCGTCTTGCTGTAAAAATTTCTGATTTTAAAAAATTATTTCTTATACAAAAATTTATTTTCCTCGATAAATTATGCTTTTTCGTTAAAAAAGCGAGTTAAATTTTTTATGAAACAAATTACAAATAAAAAATATTTCGTTTTATCTTAAATCATAAATTTTAAAAATATGTACAACTTACCAAGCATCTCTTCATAAGCGGCGTTGAGTTGGCTGCAGATACTCATATGCTGCGTACCCATCTCCGCGAGTAATTCCCCAGCTATAAAGACAGTTGGTTGCACATTCCGGAACAATCGAGTATAGTAACTCACAATTCTTCGAAATCCACACTGCACTTATAAAAAACGCAGATCTTGTTTCAACAACGGATAGGTCATCGTGCGCAGCCGACGCCGCCACGCAAAGGTGCATCTTCGGCGCACTACAGCACTGTCCACACGTAATGCACTCGCGATACGCGCGACCACGACTTGTAACTCGCGTTCAATACAATTATCGAACATTATAGATGGCAAGTCCGAACTCGCCACTGTCCTCATGGTTACTGAAAAGATTTGCCATGGGAGCAAGTTCGCTGACATTCTGAGCGGGGATGAACGCCACCATTGCACTAGTTATACTTCTTGGAAAAAATAAGATAACCTTCTCCGTTTGGCGGTAGGCCATGTGCGGCTTTTTTTTATTGTATATGCACTCATTTGTTATTGCAGAGCTATAGTATTACTTCTCGAGTCGAGAATTTGATCACATATACATTAGCATGTGGACTACTGGTAGCTGTTGCCGTGCGAATAATCCCATGCATCGCACCTCCACCGCCACTCAGAGCCTGTTTGTACAGAGCCTTTATCCTGTTTGTACTCCTGGGGGAGTGATCTTTGTTTTCAGACGAATCGACCTCCTGCTGGCTCTTGCTTTTTGGGTGAAAACAGCTTGGCTCGCTGCTATTGAGCCAAGGAGATCGATTTTCGTCTGCGTTTTGAAAGCTTTGACTCTTGTTGCCTTGTAGCCATTTCTATTACTGGAACGATACTCTGTGTGACGGTCACTCTACTGGTTAGTACTGTCTCAATCACGGCTGCTTAACACCTATTATATTTGGGAAACGGTGTCACGAAATCAGACACGCCAGCATCATATAGTGGTTTGCCTTCCAGTGGCTGAATATTTCGACGTGTGCAGCATCTACTCGCCTCTTATCATTCTTCACCGCTCTTCATCGCTTTTTTGCACATCACATCTACACTTTTAGCACGTAAGTAAGCTAATTAGTGCATTAAAGTGCCCTCAGACATCTGCGAAACTGCGAGCGACGGGCAGCCCAAATTGAGTTTACTTAAGCCCGATTGACGGCAGGCTGTGGATCGGCGCGTTGATTAATACCGCGAGTGCGCATAAATCGGCGCGCGCACCTAGTCAAAATGACTTTGCTTAGGCCCGATTTGGCTACTTCCTTATAGACTGACATCTGTGTGCAATATAAGTGTTGTATGTGTTCTAGCCAATATATCTCTTCAGATTAATATTATATATATTTATTTATTATACGAACAATTACTTGATTATTGAACTAATTAATTTTTAATTTTTATCTTTATTTTTACGTATATAGTTTTGTCATAGTTCATCTAACTAAATTAATATAGTAATAATTTAATTTTTGCGCATAAATAAATTGTAAAATAGCATATAGTTAAAGTTAAAGTTAAAAGTATATGAATTAAAATAAAATAAAATAATAAAGATAATAAATATGGAGAGATCTAGCTACCTAAAGTGCAAAAAATCGTTGCGAAAAAATAGTACACTAATCAAGTGCAAAAAATGCAACAAACTTTATCACGACTTGTGTCATAAGTGGACGAAAACTGCGGTAGAAAAGCGCATCATCTCCAATACATCAAATTCTAAAACGCCAACGAATGATGTTAAACTTATTAAAGCGTATCTTTGTAACGCATGCACCGTGTCTAAGATAAATAATAAAAATCTGCTGTCATCCACGCCTGTAACAATGAGTACGCCGCTTGCCGCCTCGAAGAACAATATCAATGTAGATATTAATACTAGTTTAGCTAGCAGCCGCAATAATAGCAAATCGGCTTTAATGTGTTCAACGAGTGGTACCACGCCTACGACCCAAGTCGTTAATTTAAAAAAACAGTTCTCTCTCACATGTTATACCTGCTCCGGCCGAAAATAATGTAGCACTGTTAGGTGGATCTGATTTCATGCCAGAAACCTCTGAATTTTTTACCGGCTAAGGAGGATAAATTCCAGAGTATGAGTGAAAATCTACGTGGCATTGTTAATACTGTGCGGAGTCAGAACTCTATGCCGCGCTTCTGACGAGCCGGACGGAGTTGGAAAAAGAAAATGCATTATTGAGAGAGAAACTTGAGAGCTTAGAGGATAGTATTAAATCGTTTTTTGAAATTAAAATAAATAATCTGCAAAATTATATTCAAAGAAATTTTCTACGCTGGACATGAAATTAAATGAAGAATTTGATGCGGTTTATAAAAATTTCGACAACATCTCTAATGGAATCACAGCCGTGGTACAGACTGTCTCTGATCTTACCTGCCCAGATACTGAAACCGACGAACTAAAACAAATTGACGAAATTGACGAACCTGACCAAATGGTCAATCAAAATAAAATTGACGAACAATGTGACACTTATCTACTCAACAGAAAAAGCGGAGACGTAGACGCGCACAAGCACACTGAACTGACAAAAAGTACTGAATTACATGCAACGAATGGTACGGGCGGTGCGGAGAGCAGAACTCTGGTGATTTCGAGCTCGGTTGGTTGCTCTGCCTCTAATACTGTGCCCGAGGATTATGCATTTGCTGTGCTCGGCACCGTCCTGACAGATCTAAACAAAACCGACATCCTGACAGTACAACCTCTACTCTCACAAAATCAGAGACGGTTCGAGGGGTACTTCTTCTTTATTGGCTAGACTTTCCAGCAGCAATCTCATCGAATCTATCATGATAGCGAAATCGAAATTTACAGCGCTCAATACGAAGGATTTAGATCCTAGCAAGCCGGGTGGGGATTCTGCCCTGCCTGCGGCTACCATTTTTATTAATGAATTTCTTATCAAAGAAAAATATGCAAATTTTCAAGATCTTAAAGCGGTCGTTAAACAACTTGGTTTCAAGCACGTGTGGCATAGGCGGGGCAGATTCCTAGCCAGGTTGAGTGATGGAGGGAGAGCTCATACCTTCTCCACTGCGACTGACCTGAAAAATATTATCTGCACTGAAAGTAATGAGCAATTGAAGAAAAAGAGCGATACACCACCTGCGACTACTTACTCCACTCCTTGTAATTCTATACAAAAAAGTAATATAAACAAAACAAACGTCTATATCGAAAATAAAAATACGAATACCGAAAAACAAAATGGTCAAGTAGAAATAGTATTAAGGTTAAAGATAATGCAATTACAGATAATAATAAAAATAATAATAAAAATAAAAATAAGAACCAAAACAAAAATAAAAATATAAATGGAAATAAAGGTAAAAATAAGAGCAAAAGGAATAAGACGCAGGGAAATATTATAGAAACTGGCTCAAGCACTAAAAACATTAGCGATGAGATTGCAAATGCTAATAAGGAATGTTCAAAAAACGATTGACTAGGAGCTTTAGCTGCTGGAGAGCCCAAGCGTAAAAAAGGGAGGATATGTGCTGTATTTCTGAATGTAAACTCTTTACGGGCGCATATTCAGCAAATCCGTCAACTTCTTTTCGATGGTCCCACCTACGATCTGTTTGGCGTGGCAGAGACTTGGCTGGGCCCGGATGTAACAGATGATCTCATTCGGATCAACGGCTATAAGATTTTTAGACAGGACCGTAACGTGAATGAAGGTGAAGTTGCCCTTTATGTTAAATCACATCTAAAATGCCAAGTTCTTGCTACATCCAATACGGAACAGCTAGGTAAACCAGGAATTCCTGAATTTATATTCTGTAGTATTTAAAGTGGCAGCTCCCCTCCCACCTTAGCGGCTGTCATTTATAGGCCGCCTAAAATAGCTTTTACCAAAGATTTAGATTTTCTTGATACCATGCGTACATATTGTTTCAATTATAGCCACAAGATTCTTATGGGTGATCTGAATGCAGATCTTCTTAGAGAGAGTGATGATGCTAAGTTTGTTCGCAAACTTACTGCTGAACTCTCTCTGCAACTGATCCAGCACGGTCCGACGCATTTCACGCCCACGTCTAGCACGTGGATTGACGTTATACTAGTTGACGACAATGACAGCATTCTTGATGGCAGCAGCGTGCCGGCGCCCTTTCACAGCAAGCATAATATAATTACTGCAACCATTTCATGCAATATTCAACCACACGCGTCAAAATCTTTTCAGTTCCGAGAGTATAAGAAAATATCACAACCATTACTGTGTGAATATCTTTCTAGCTGTGATTGGTCGTAGTTCGGTGCTGTGAACATCGAGGTAGAGTGAGCTCTGGACTGCCTCTGCGACAATCTATCGGCGGCACTAGAGTCTCAAGCTCCTACTAAAACTTATACGCCTAAGAAAGGCAGGCTGCCCTGGGTTGACGCGGAGCTAGCCCAGCTCTACAGGTAACGTGACGCTCTTTACCGATGGTATAAACGTACAAAAGACTTGAAGTTTCTGCAGGAATTTTACACTTATAGAAAAGAGATGGATGAAATGACGGAGAATGCGAGAACATATTTCTATCACAGCAGACTGTTTGATGCTCTAGGTAGTAATAATGTCTGGAAGGAGCTGCGTGACCTGGGGCTAATACCCAGATGTGAAGATAAGTTGAACGGCTTCTCACCGGAGGACCTGAACAGACACTTTGCAGGGGTGTCGATTTCTCTCCGGGATGACAGTAGAGAGCGTGAACGCATCATCTCACAAGCTGTTAAAGGTTTTCATTTTAAAAAAATTAATGTTAATGAGTCCTGGGGCCTCTCTTGTTGTGTCTATACATTAACGACATTAAAAACGTACTAGAACCTGGAAGCGTTCAGCATATTTTATACGCAGATGACCTGAAAATTTACGTCCAAGTGCCGCGTGATCGTCTGGATAATGGCATGGGGCTGTGCCGGCGTGCGGCGGAAGCGGTGTCGGGGTGGGCAATCGCCGCCTCTCTCAGACTCAATGCGAGTAAAACAAAAGCTATTTTATTCGGTTGTCAAAAATTTGTATTACATTTCCAACAGGGAAAACAACTCTGCATTGATCTGGGGGACGGTGAGCGTATCCCCTTCTCCGGCACTGTCAGCAGTCTCGGTGTGGTACTGGACTCTCAACTTACATGGAAGCCACACGTTGATATGTTGACCAAAAAGATCAACAGAATTTTATATAGTCTTAGATTTTTTCGACAGTATCCCACCGAGATCTTGCGCAAGCGGCTTGCCGAGGTATGAGTGTATTTAAGGGATGAGTTAGAGGAATGAATGCTCTATTATATTGTGCAAATGTGTTTAATTTTAGTTTTCCTGACTGATAGATATTAAGACTTATTTTAATTTTAGAAATTTATTTGCTTTTAATTCAACTGTCTTGTATGTAATGCGCACTGTGATATTACTTTACTTATAGACTGATTTACTGTAATAACCTACAGTATTCCTAGTTAAAAAATCGACTGTGATATCACAAATCGAAAATTGTGTGCAATATTATATTATATTGTATTATTTTGTATTATGATTTGTATATATTTTAATCCTTTTTGTAATTTTAAATTGCAAATAAATTTATATCTGTCTATCTATCTATCTCTCTAAACAGATAGTGCGTTTCGGTTCGCAATGATTCAGTCGCACGTGTTAATGAGATGCACGTGGATCAACTGTTTTCCGTTGACCTCGCGGGTCTATCGGATGATCAAGCGTGGGGCCGTTGCTCGTTTTAAAAATTTTTTAGCTCATGCGCGGGGACGCGATCAGCTGATATGTCAACGCCGCGGCCGCCCGGGCACGCCATTTTTCAGCTCATGCGCGTGGGGGCACTATATCAGCTGATGCGTGCCCCGTCGCGGCCACCAATTTTTTCAGCGCGAGGGCGCGATCAGCTGATGCGCCCCCACCCGCCCGCACGCGCTATTTTTCAGCTCATGCGCGCGGGGCACGATATCAGCTGATGCGTGCCCCTCTCGCGGCCGCAAATTTTTCCAGCGTGGGGCCCGATCACCTCATACGTGCTCCGGCCGTCCGCGCGCGCACCGCCGCCAACGCCGCCGGGGAAGGCGCTGGTCTTTTGATAGAAACGCCATCGGTTAAAATTGCGCGAGACGCTGCCAAGCAAAAGTGGCTTAAACTCGACATTTAAAATGGCGTTCGAAAAACAATATTAAGACGCGTCTCGCGAAACGGGTTACGCGGGTGCGCGAAATTGGATTCGCGTCAATGAAAAAGGTAAAGCTGTGAGTAATGAGAGAGAAAAAGAGAAAATTTACGAAATGCTCAGTAATCAAGACGCGTACACGGTTCACCGACCGATCAAGCGAACTTTTCCCAGATTACGCTACAACGTCACAAATATCGACGACGTTCGGGAAGGCGACTTAATTCATTTTACCACTATAAAAGAATACAACAACGGATACTGTTACTTGCTAGTAGTCGTCGACGTCCTCGGTAAATATGTGTGGGTCGAACCTCTTCGCGATAAGAGTACAACAGCAGTCGCAACAGCTTTTAAAAAGATTCTCGCGCACTCCAACGGTCGAAAGCCGCTGTGTTTATAAACTGACAAAGGCAAGGAATTTGTCGGCTCAGCTTTTCAAGACATACTGAAGAAACACGATATACAGTTTAGAAGCGCGCGAAATCTCGATATTAAGGCCGCTGTCGTAGAACGACTCAACAGAACGATTCGAGAACGTATGTGGCGATACTTTTCGCATAAAAACGCAAAACGTTACATCGATATAGTGCAGAATATTATTCACGCTTATAATCATACACTGCATAGCGGTATCAAGATGAAACCTGCAGACGTCAATCTATACAATGCCATCGAAGCTAGAAAAACTTTGGAAAGAAGAGCCCTCGGTCAAAAAGTTAATAAAAATATCGTCGAGAGGGCGTTTGCTTCTACACCTAAATACTAGGTGGGCGACTACGTATGATAAAAATTTTAGCGAAGAGATATTTAAGCTTTACAGAGTTACGCAGCGTCAACATCTATACACTTATGTTTTGCAAGACTTGAATGACGAGATTATCGACGGTTTTTTCTACACCAAAGAGTTGTGCATCGTGGGTAAAAAACGTCTAGCGGGTGACCAGGAATTCAAGATAGCGAGCATTATTCGCACACAGGGCCGTGGCGCCAGCAAACAAGTCCTCGTAAAGTGGGTGGGATATCCGTATATAGATAAAAGCGAGTGAATTGAACAAAATTTGAAGAGACAATGGATAATCAAGATGAGTTTTACATGGTTTTACCAAATAACAGCAGCATGATGTACTTTGCCGATAATGCGGCTGCCTGCTTCACCACACACTTGCAACGCGAGATAAAGTTGCACGGTTAGTGGAGCGTTGGCCTCGCCGAAATTCACGTGCCCTGTATATTTGTACACATTCAAGAGGCCGAGGCGTCTTATATTTTTGAATCCGAGCATGAGAATGAAATCACTCGAGACGCGTGTCATATTCCATATGGTGTTTACAAAACGTTGGAGCAGCTGGCTGACGAGATAAACAGAGTCAACGATAATTACGCGCATCAGATGATCTAACCGCTGAAATCTCGTAAGGGCTACTACGGTATACATAGAAAATGCGACTGCGAGCTGTCTCAGTCCACAATTTTAAATGAAAAAATTCGACACATATTTGGTTTCGAAGACCCGAGGCACGAAAAAAAATTTACGACGTCCCACGAGGGTCCACGGGTCATTGAGGGCAATCGACCTGCTTCGCTCGCTCGAGCGATACCTGATCAGCTGTACATTTACACAGACATATGCGAGCCTTACACGGTTGGTGACACACTAATGGCTCTCTTACGTCTCGTATCGCTCGACAGTTCTAAATATCAATTTGGGCTGTAACATCATGCGTCACTTTGCACCAATTCATTACATAGGCGTAATCGCTAAGCAGACGAACTATACAATGCGTCATTACATTCGATATTACGAGGATCAGATAGGTGGCGGCGGTGTGAAAAACGTTTTCACGGGATCATCTTTTCAAAGAGGTCGAGGTGTGGGGGCGTGGTAACGCGGGTTATTTCGCCGAATACTGCCGTACATAACAAGTGGCGCTAAAGCTGTGGGAAAAGAAGCCGTGCGCGCAGGTATAAACATTTTGGTCGACGTTCGCGGCGGATCTAATTTCAAAGAGGCCGTAAAAACGCGCACTCGCGAGTCTCGAAAAAAATTAAAGAGGAAGGCGGTTGACAAAATCGCAGATATAGTGACAGGTTCCGGTAATAAATTAAGTACCCGCAAGCGCAGGCGTCAGTCGAAAAAGACACGCGTATCAGTTCGCACGGTAGCAGCGCGCAAGAAAAATAAACACGGGCGTACAGTGAGAAAGAAGCGGAATACAGTGAGAAAGAAAAAGAAGAAACCAAGTTTTAGAAGCGTCGAAGACTTATTTGGCCCTAAATAATATGGCTTTTTTACATTCCTATTCTTCGGAATGCATGTCCAGCGAGCTGGATCTGTTTTCGTTGCCATCCACGCAAACATCCATCGAAAACAGTAGCTTTTTACACTACAAGCCTGGTTCTTCGCTCAGCGATGAGGGTGACGTGCCTATAGAATTCGTCATTCTGAGTGCAAGCGAACATTATTTAGATCTCGCGCACACTATGTTATACATTCAGGCAATAATTATACCGGCGGATACAGAAGCAGAAAATATCAAAGTTGCGCCGATTAATAATTTTCTGCACTCAATGTTTAATCGAGTCGACGTTTTTTTGAATCAAGAACTTGTTTCGCCTCCTAATAACGTTTATCCGTACCGAGCGTACATTGAATCGTTGCTGAATTACTCACCCGCTGCTAAAACATCGCACTTCACAACGAGTCTTTGGTACGATGACACACCGGAAGCCTTCGAAGCAGCACCGCAAAATCGAGCAGCAGGCAAAAATTTCGGTTCTGAACATCGACAATATTTCCCTCTAGGTGGCAAGACCTTCAATATGATTGACCAGCTGCATTGCGATATACTCAATCAAGACAAGATGCTGCTCAACGGCGTAGAGAAGCGAGTTCGCATTATACGTAGCAAAGATGCATTCTGTTTGATGGACGACTCCAACGACGGAAAATTCAGTGTAAGCATTAAGGAAGCGATGCTTCTCGTGCGGCGTGTAAAAATCAGTCTAGACGTTTTACTAGCGCACGCACACGCGTTGGCCAAGACGACAGCCAAGTATCCGATTACACGGGTCGAGATCAAGTCGTTTACCATGCACACAGGCATATTTGGCAATACTCTGGATAACATCATTCTTGATCAATTGTCGAAAAGAATCATTATTGGCTTCGTCGATAACAAAGCGTTCAATGGGAATCGCAAATTTACTTCGTTTAATTTTCAACATTTTTCTATAAACTGTCTCTGTACGTAGATGGTACGCAAGTGCCGAGTAAACCGCTATAGCCTCGTTTCACGGGGGCCAATAATTTACACGTTGATGCTTTTCATACGCTATTTTCGGGCACCGGCATTCACTTTCTCAACGAAGGTAGCGGAATTAATCGTCTCTCTCTCTCTCTCTCTGGAATGTTTAATAATGTTAATTGTTTAGTTAATAACAATAGCCACCACCAAGTATTTTTCCTACTATGGAGAGACTGTGACGTCACACCAGCCGAGTAGAAGGATTTTTTTGTTTATACTTGAGATAATCTTAATTGTCTATTTACATAAACTATGTAGTAATTGTTTATACAATTAAAGTATCTTAATTACATATTAATTACCTGTTTATATAAATAAAATATACATTAAGAAATATTACTTATGTCGACTGTACTCTTCTATAAACTGACAGAGATTTTTCTATTGGTCGTACAGTCTAATCTATATTAATGGACAATCAGATTGCCCTTGTTTATAATCCCCCCCCCCCCCCAGAATCTAAAATAAACTTATACCTAACCCTGAAAAAACATATATTAGTAAATGACAATCTGATCACCCCACACCACCCAAACGCCCTACGTTTCGAGCCCGCTCCCACTCCTCCTCAGGGACTGAAATGAAAAGCGTATTTAGCCTCCTTATATACCCACTACCCATCCCCACTCTCGTTAGTTTTTT
Source organism: Megastigmus stigmatizans (assembly GCA_900490015.1). NCBI lineage: Eukaryota > Metazoa > Arthropoda > Insecta > Hymenoptera > Megastigmidae > Megastigmus > Megastigmus stigmatizans. The sequence goes on from UELV01138104.1 coordinate 19,591, forward strand.
CTTTTGATAATAGTTTACATGAACAAAGATATGCTTGTCCAATGGGATCACCTTTGTCACCTGTTATAGCGAATTTAGTAATGGAAAAATTGGAAAGTATTACTTTGTCAAAGTTGATTTTTCAGCCAATTATTTTCAAAAGATATGTTGATGATATTTTTGCAGTTGCACCTGAATGTTTTGTGGACGAAATGGTGGATGTGTTTAATTCTATCCATGATAGAATTTAAGTTACAAAAGAGATCGAGTCAGATAATCAATTGAGTTTTTTTTAGATATTAGAATCATTAGAGTCAACATTAGAGGCAATCAAATTGTCCATTAATATTGATTAGACTGTAATACCTATAGAAAAATCTTTGTCAGTTTATAGTAGAGTACAGTCGACATAAGTAATATTTCTTAATGTACAAAATAATGCTGATAATAAAACGTAATACGTAAAAAAATTTCTAAAAATATATAGCAGTTACTTCATACTTAGAAAAAACAATAAATTCGTAGCACACATAACTTATCAGCAGCGCCATTGAAGGCAGCAGCTTACACATCTTTTTCTAAATAAATTGGACATTTTATATAAGTAATATTATAACACAAAACCGAAATTGAAACGAATAAATAATTTTGTAATGCGGGCATTCGAAATGTTACACTAAATGCAACAAAAGAATGACAGTCTCAATCCTGCATCATGCAGAGAGCAAATTTCACTATAAATATACATGTGTACAAATTCACGCTAACGCTCCCTCGGAAAAATGTACTTATTTTAATTATTTTTTCTTAAAAAAGATGTGCAATCTTTATTATACTTCGTTAATTTTAAAAAGTAGGTAAGGTAAAGTAGGTAAAACTCGGACAAAGTGAAAACTGAAAAGTATACCCGGACAGAGACAAAAGATATCAATTATTAGTAGTAATCTTGCCTAAATAATAAAACTAAAAATTAGATTTTAATTTTCAATGTTTCGTCTTCAAAAATCAGTTCTAATTTTTTCAAATTAAGTTGTTGATTAATTTTAAAAAATAATTTTTCGTATGTGTCTCAAAACAGCGAAATAATATGCCTTTTTTTCTTGGATACGAGGATAGCTGCGATTGCTTACTGCAGTAAAAAAAACAGAGTTCAGTTGTTATTTATGCCGAATAAATAATCAAATATAAATGCCGATATTGCTTTAATAAATGAAACTAAGTAGCATTCTATGTAGCCAAAATTATTTTTATTTAAAAATTGCGTGTCCGGATATACCTTCTAGTTATAAAATTTGTATGGTATACTCGGACGAGATGGCAGTGCGTTTCCGAGTTTAACTACCTCTTGTTGAAACAGATAGTAGTACTCGGACACGTGTGTTTACTGTTTAGACTGTTTAAAAGTTTAGATTGATTTTGCGTTTCAATCGTTGAAAATTGACTAAATCTAAATCTCTACACACGTATTTGTATTTTAAAATTTATATTAAGTAACAGAAAAGATCGCTTTAGTGATTATTTGGTGAAAATCAAGCATGTGATAAATTTGAGGTTAGGTCAAGTTACTCGTTTTTCTTAAGTAAGTACTTATTAAATG
>UELV01138111.1:1414-12065 GCA_900490015.1 Megastigmus stigmatizans
GATTGCACTTTTTTGCAGTATTTTGAATTATTGTCATTGCATTTTCCTTCTGAAAAAAAATCATAAAGAAAATTGAATCAGATTGCCCATTAATATTGATTTGACTGTAAGACCAATAGAAAAATCTTTGTCAGTTTAAGTGCAATATTGTATATAGACTAGTGAAAAGAAGACTGTAGTTTATAAAATGTAGAACCGAATGTATATAGTTACCATTCAATTTTTGTATTAATTTGCAAATAAACAAATATCTATCCATCTATCTACCCCTCTCCCCCCTCTCTCGCTCTGTCTCTCTCTCACTTAACCACCTCCCAATCGTGCACAAGATCTGACTACTCTAGCGTACGGCGAAAAGGTTATGGAAGCTTCACCATAAAGTCACGATCGCAAAAATCATTTCCTAGACTGTTCTGTCGGGGCAGAATGGCACTTTCATGCGACCGCGAGTGGAAAAAATCCGTGCGATGGAATAAGTGCTTCTTTGAACTTTTCGTTAATTAAACGATAATTACATTTTAACGACCAAAATATTTACGATTAATGTTAAACGAAGGGGTCAATCAATTTCTTCAATTTTTATGAATTTATGCAGTTTTTGAACTCATTTTATTATTTAATCAAAAAATTTTAATTTATACAACTCTTCACACCATAATGACATCAATTACAAACAATTTAAGACCAATTACATCAAAATTGGTCAATCGGTTGGACCTGTAGGTTACGCCAAAGCCAAATTTTTGAAACTGACACAACATAAGATAAAATGAGTATAAAGGCTTCGACTAGAGCTCGTTTTTTCAGGAATCCAATATACTTTTAGAATATTATGTGAAAATTTTACTAATTATTATAATTTATTTGTTTTAGGTGAATGAACATCAAAAAATTTATAGGTGTATACCCCCCTTAATAGAAATGGTCAAAAATTTATTGAACGACTTGGTAGATTTCTCACTTATATAAGTAAACGGCAAAATATCGATAGGACTGTTAATTTTCCATTACAATTTTTATATTACGTTTTATCACGATTTTTTAAAGTTTACCTGCAGAGGCAGAGTAAATCAGGCCACCAGGCACTGTATTTTTAAATTTATGTAAAACGAAAAGTTAGAAGTCGAGCAGTTCCACTCGATTGATTTTATAATTTATCTTATTAGAATATTGCACGTTGCAGAAGGCAACGTGTTCAAATGCGCGACTAGCCAGAGGCAGAGTCGTGAGGTCGAACCGCCAGAGACTTTCGAATTTTTAGCTGACAGCACATACATGCGTGAATAATTTATAAATGATTTCGCACTGTTTAACTTTAAATAGAAAATTGACAAAATAACTCCTTTAATAGTCAATAGAATAAATAAACAATATTGAGTTATTTCCAAATTTGATGGCCTTTCAAAGGCACGATAATATTTCTTTGTGACTCGACAATAAATTTATTGAATTAACCAAACATAAATTAAATATTCGTCTTGAAGAGGCACGGAAAACGCTCGACAATATTTTAAGTCGCTTGGCTCACCAAATGCAGCGTTACTCCACCTCACTTCGAATTTACGGTTTCGGACACGATCAAAATCTGAGATTTTACGAAGAAATAGACGCACGTGACAAAAGCACTCCGGTGCTACACTACGACCCTCAATTAATTAAATCAAATCGTAAATCGCGTAAGGCAAATCCTATCCTTTTGTGGCTCCTGATCATATCGGAACAATTTTAATGGCATCATATATATCCAATCCACCTAGTTGACTTGCAGCATGTAAGTTGTAGCCTGCTGATTGACGCCAAGGAGACATTGACAAAAAGGATTATTTATTGATAATAAATTATTTATATATAATTTAGCACTCCGATACATTACATACAAATATTTGATTTGTTTTACATTTAGATTTATTGCTTATTATCGGAAACTTTTATTAATTTTTATGTGTAAAAATGTTTAGTGAATGATTTCTCATTTTACTTTCATCAAAAATCAAATTACAAGGACATACTCCGGAAGCAATCGACTTAGCAAATGCGATGGCATATAATCCACAATTATAAATGTTTAGTCGATGTTGTACTGATTTATAAATAATGTTTCATTCGTCATTTTCTGGAAAGAAGCTACTTCTTCTAAACACTTCTTGTGATCACTGTGCAATCCTTCGTTTAGACTATCAAAAATTCGTATTACATTATCATGTATATCATGCCGTACGCATATCCTAGGTCCAAAATTGAATGGCACACTAAATAGTGTTTGTATAAACTCTCTTTTAATTGCATTTGATTATATATTAGTTAGTGTTTGTACTAAAAGCGTGGATTGCATATTTAAGAAAACAAGTAATTTCATATATTCAAACATATGAATATCATTTAACATGCTTTCTGAAGAATTTCCTTCAGCTTGTATAATCGAGAAAAAATCATTGTTAAATGACACGTTAATTAGATTTTTTAAAATATCTTCAACAAATATTTAAATATTATAAAATATAAATAAAGCGTCCAGTTTTAATCTACTGTAAGAGGCTTGTAGTAAGTGGGGTGCTGCTACTGATAAAGAATAGATCTCTTTACCTCGTGACGCTTGCTAGACGGATCCAATCTTCTTAACTCTCCAGTGCAGTGAAATAAATATACCGTACAATTAAATTGAACAGTTCTTATTTGTTATGAGTAGCTTATTATAAGTGAAACAATTATTATTAACTGTAATATAATTAGCTAAATTAGAGATATTCTAATAAAATAAAATAATTTTTTTTCAAATTCACTCTTTTACTGAAAATTCACAAAATTAGTTTTATATTATGAAAATGGATCATTATCTATTATATTAAAAATGGCTATTATACAATTTTTGTTGAATCTTATGAATAATAAAAATTGATATTGTAAGTTATTATTTATTTTTATTTAACTAAAAATTTAACTGATTTGTGTACTAATGACCTCTATTACCAAAAAAATTTTAATTAAGTTTCAATAATTATTTTCCAAGAAATAGAATGTACACCAAAACACGACATTTTTGTGAATAACAAATTAATGGCAAAAGGTATCTTAACGTACAACTACTTAAAATGTAGGCCACTTAAAAACACTGTCAATTATATCTTACAAATTTAAAAAATCGTAACAGCAACACATAAAAAAAAGTAAAAAGCTAATTTAAAAAAACCTATTTTTTCTTATAAAAAAAATCATCAAATAAAAAAATTATTTATTATCCCCAGTTAAAAAATAAAATAAAATGGTTGGTCAAACATCAAAATCGGTAAAGTCATACTTCAGATATTTTGTCACATACACGCAGTACAAAAGAATAGGATAACATCTCAAAACTTCCTTTTGGAAGGAAGCAATATATTTTCAAATTCGATGTGGGTCTATTCTGAAACGCCGATCTTCACGGGATATTTTTTTCGTCAGCACTACATGATACGATCTATAGTGTTTATTTTTATTAAAATACAGGGTTTATAGAAAAATATTGAAACTTACCGGTAAATGAATAGCATCCTTTGCAGTTATAGTTGTCACAATTCCTAAAATAATTTGTTCAGGGTCACTTGATTTTTCTACTCTGACTAAATGTAGTCGACATTGATTTTTGATTAGGTAGCAGAAATATGTTTGTCCAATAAGATCCGTTGTAAGAAATACTCTAGAGGCAGGTTCCACGTTATTTTCTCTGCAATAACAAATATTATCTAAAAATTGCACTTATATATAAACAAAAATATTATTTTGTTATATCTAATATTTTTTTGAGTGCCTTATTCTCATAGTATACAACAACCACTTTTTTTAAGTTTTCAAAAAAATATTTTGAGTTTATCAAGTAGCTTAATAAATTACTTGTAGTTAACTTGTAGTATCAAAAACGGAAAATGAGCGCAGTCTCCAGCAAACGAGCGCGAGGAGGGAGACTGTCGAACTGATGAGCTCATTAAATTCGACTTCAACAGACGATCTTCTATGCGAACTAATACCACTCAATTAACTATCTATTAAATGAATATCTAAAAATTCACCAATAACATTGATGTTAGATAGTGGATCAGAAGCGAATTTAATCAAAATAGGCATTATTCAAGACCATAAATTTATTAATAAAATTAAATCACGTGTTATTTAAGGACTCGCGTCAACCCCTCAGACTTAGCTTGGTTCCGTAACAATGAAAATATGGATATGAAGCAAAATATTTTATAGTTCCTGTTGTTTGACTTGGAACAGAATTTTTTTTTAAATGGTAAACCTAAAATATATTTTAAGAATAAAATTTTTTATATAGGTAAAAATGTCATACTGTTAGAACAAGATAAAGACAACATTATCAACGTAGAATTTCTAGTTATCAATCAATCAACGTAGATAAAATAGCTAATATTAATTTAGAAAATATTGTAAGTTTTTTACCCACAATTAATGTTATAAATCCACCTACTGGAACTATTAAACGATTTTTAGTAGATTCTGGTTCAGAGAAAAATTTAATTAAGGTACATTTGTTGCCAGCAGAATTTAATTTCGATAAATCTTAACAAATTTCTTTAAAAGGAATAAGAGCAGGATTAATAACGACACTACAATTGAAATAAAAATATTAGCCAAAACTTCCATTTTTCATGTTATGCCAAATGACTTGGAATTAACTAGCGAAGAAATCATAGGAGCAAAATAATTAGATCAGACTCAATGAATAATAGATTTTGAAAATCAATCGTTAAAAGTAGACACTTTGAAAATGACTCTAAGTTTTGTGAATAATGAAAAATTAAATAACAATACTACACAGTATGATAATGATTGTTATAACATTTGTAGTGATTCTAGTATAGCAGTTAAACATCAATTTTTTATGTCACAAAATCAAACGTTTGAAGAATCAAACAATCGTCAGTTAGGAAGCTGACGAATTACAAAATGATACAAATTTATTGGCTATCAATAAATTACGTAATTAATTAGCTATCAATAAGTACGGTGACAGATATTGCGTTAGATTCAATATTAAGACTAAATCATTTAAACATTCAAGAGCAACGTTAGGCACTAAATTTAGTTAATGAGTGTAAAGATAGATTTTACTTGTCTGGAGATGAATTACAGGGAACTGATTTAATTACGCATAAAATTCCAATCATTGACAACACTCCAGTCAATGTAAAACAGTATAAATATCCTCATTTTCTTCAAAGGGAAACTAATAAACAAGTAGCGAAATTATTAGAAGCAGGTATAATAAAACATTCCAATTTACCACGGAACACTTCTGTTTTTTGCGTGCCCAAAAAAGCAAATAGTGTAGGGCGTCCCAGATGGAGAATGATTCTAGATTTTAGAACATTAAATGAGAAAACAATAAGTGATGCTTATCCACTGCCAAATATTACAGAAATATTTGATCAAGTTGGAAGATCCAAGTACTACATAGTAGTAGATTTAGCGGCTGGATATCATCACATCAAAATGGATCCGAAAAATTCTTATAAAACTGCTTTTAGTGCACCTTTTGGACATTATGGATTTGCGAGGATGCTATTTGAATTAAAAAATGCATCTTCTACATTTCAAAGACTCACGGATGTTTTATTACGTGGTTTACAAGGACAAATTTCATTTGTATATCTCGACGATATTGTAATTTATGCTAATAGTCTCGAAGAACACAACTATAAATTCAATTTATTAATAGATGGATTAAGGAAAGCTAATCTAAAATTGCAAGTAGATAAGGGCAAATTTCTGAAACGAGAAATCAAATATCTTGGACATATATTGTGTAAAAAAGGTCTTAGTCTTGGCCCTGAAAAAATTAAAGCATTAAAGGGATTTCCTGTACCAAAATCTATAAGAAATGGAAAACAATTTATTGGATTAGCTAATTATTTTTAAAAAATGCTGCAGATAACTAAGAGCGGGGAGTAAAAGCAATTGAATATTTTAATAAACTAGAAGAAACATTAACAGATCAAGGCAAATATTTTCTTAGTAAACTTATCAATAAAATATCAAAAAGATTTAGGATTAAAAAATTACAAACCACAGCTTTTCACTCACCAGCTAACGGTAGTCTCGAACGATAGCACCATGTTTTAAGTGAATTTTTAAAGCACTACACATATAAAGATCATGATTGGGACGAATGGATAGATATAGCTAGGTTGAACTACAATAATTGTGTGCAAGAAAGTACTAAACATGCTTCTTATGAAGTAGTATTTGGTCAAAGGATATGTAATAGATCTAGTAACAAAATGGTATTAACAAAATTAGCATACAATAACTTATTATCTTCTAAATATCGTCAAAAGAAATATTATGATAGATTCATAAACCCTAAAAATTTTAACATCGGAGATTATGTTTTTCTTTTATCTGGTCCAAAACCCGGAAAATTTGAAATCATTACTTAGATCTTTTTAAAATTATAGAAATACTAAATACAAATAATGTAAAAATTGAAATTGAAAAAGGGAATAAAATTGTTCATACCATCAGATTAAGAATTTCTTATATTAGTAATAACAAATGACTTAATAAAAATGAAGTAGAAACAAATTTTAACCTTTTTTTTATTTACAGATGTACAAGATGTATTTTACATTTTTATTACTATAACTTTTCATTTTTTTCAATACTATTTTAGGATTCATAGGATATGACTGTGGACCAAGATCTATCAATATAACCACTTTATCACTACTAATCGTCGCGGATTGCGAAATTCCCCAAAAAATAATTAATATTACTAATAAATACATACAATTATTACAAATTAACGAATATTCCGAAGTAGAAGTTATCCAATGTAAATTAGAATTTCGTAGAACTATGTACCGATGTGGTATGTTTTCTCATGTATCTAATGTACAAAACGGCGAAAACGAATGTATTTATGAAATAAGCCAACAAGCCAACAAGACGTATATTTAACAGGCTTTAAAATTGGAATAAATAATTCTGTTACACACAGCTTAACGCTAGCAGGACAAGTCATATCCGAAGGAGCTTGGACTGGAACGAGTTATTCAGACCCTTATGGAAATTGGTACTCAGTAGTAGTTTAAGGACTTTTAAAAATAACTTTAACAAAACATGTTTCTAGAATCTCATTGAACAATCATTTAATTCACCTTGAATCAGGTACAACTTGTCTTCTCTCGGATGGTACTTGTATAGACTCGAAAGGAGGATATACTTTTTGGAAAACAATTCCTGCAGATAATTGTAAATTTGATCAATATAGTGTTTTCTTGCATTGATAAGAATGAAGTATTTACAATTGCAGAAAGTTAAGTTATGTTTACTACGGCTTCCAAGCGCCTCGGCCGTGCTAACCAGCCAAAACGGCTTGGCTCTAAAGCTACCACGGCGTTTTACCTATTGCCTTGGCGACGTAGGCGAATACGGCTTGGATCTCCGGTTAAGACAGTGTAATTTTTTTCCGTGTAGTACAAGGACATCAACAACCAAGTCACAGTACCAAGAGGCTAAAAATCAATTTCGTTGTAATTAAACACATAAGACCTATTTATAAGAGGTTGAGTAGCACATAATTAATAATAAAGTGCATCAGAGGTGGTACTCAAAATGCTAATATTTTGCATCATATGATATGGTCCAGGTGCAGCAAGGAAACCTTTCAGTCTAAGAATAAATTAGAGATTGCACTGTTTTATCCACAATCGAATTTAATAATGGGATTCCAAAATACAATCAGATTGAAAATGTGATTCAAGGAGAAGAGTTTTCTGAAGTAACGAAGAACATAAGTAATGACACAGATTTGACAAGGTTAAGAAAAGTAAGAAACTGCACGAAGCAAATGCAGCGAGAAATGAAAAAAGAAGAAAACACCAGATTAAAAAAAAGAAAGGAAAAGGCCTATAAAAATTACAAAAAATAAAAAAAAAATTTAATTATTATTTTTAATTATTTTAATTCACTTATAACGCTTTTTATTTATTTTTAGATCCGATAACCACTGCACCGGCACACTAGATAAAAAGAAAAGAATATATAGAATGAAAAAGGAACGGAATAGTTGTAAAGATGGATGGATGTGTAATAAATTTTCAGGACATATTTTTCTAATAAAAATAAAGATTTGCATAAAATGCTTTTTTTCTCAAAACTAGCTCAGGCGATGGAGTTTTGATTGAATCGATTTGAAATTTTGTACACTTCTTTTATTATGCATTACTTATCAAATTGTAGAACATGCCGATAAGTAGCTTTATCGATGCCTGCCAATATTCAAGAGCTCATCGCCTAAACTTTCTCAAAGATAGCTTTATTTTAGTGAATTTGTATATTGTAGGTAAAATTTAATATTATAAGCATAATAATGGCAATTTTTATTCACTTTTACACACTCTTTCATATAGTGAAAAGAAAATGAGTGTATATAAATAAATAAAAAAATAGAATTTGGAGTGAAGGGTATCCTTAATAGATACAATACAATTATGCTTTTGCTACCTTATAAAAAGCTTTATATCGTGAAGCTTTCACTGGCATCGCCCACTGCCTCGGACGGTCAGTCATTCAACCGTCCGTAGATCTACCTCCAAGGCTACTAGACCCAACAACATCTCTGCAGACATGCTAAAAATAGCAACTTCCTCAATAGCTGCACAAATCACTTCACTATTCAACTACTCATTGAGTAATGCCGTCTTTCCGCAGTTATGGAGGAGAGCCTTTCTCTATCAGGTACCAGGCAGATCGCTAAGCTTTGCGAAATGTCCAAAGCGCTTGAGCGTATCGGTCACGATCAATTCTCTCGTCATCTAGAGAGGTCTGGTCTTCTAGACTCGCGATAGGCTGGTTTTCGCAGGGGGCATAGCACCCAGACGGCCTTTCTCGGGGTCTTGGATGACATACGTGAAGCAATAGACAAGTGTATAATTACTGCGCTTGTTCTCTTTGATTTTTCAAAGGCTTTCGATACAGTATCCCACGGTTTCTTGTTTCTCAAGCTTAAACGCCTTATGTATTCTGATAGTGCCCTCGTTTGGTTTTATGCTTATCTGCATGATCGTTTGTAGGCGGTGGTAGATGAGGGTGGCACGGCCTCAGAATGGATGAAGGTCTCTTCATCGTTTTTATTAACGATCTTTCTTCCATTCTGAGCGTCTCTTGGCATATGATCTTCGCCGATGATATCTAAATCTACTACTCTTTCCCGCCTGTCAACTTTTGTGAGGGCATTGTGGCGATTACGTGGGATGCAGAGGCCGTGGCCGTCTAAGCAGCTGACAATGGTCTATCTCTTAACCTCGAGAAGACTAAGGTGATGCTCTTGGGTAGCGAAGCCTTCATTTCTCGCTTAGATCTCGAGAGCAATACCAAGGTCACCATTCTCAGGGTTCCCATTCCTTACGCGACCCTTGTTAAAAATCTTGGTGTTTTAATTACTCCAACTCTTAACTGGGCACCTCATATGGTATGAAACTGCAGATATGAATACAAGAGTTCAAAAATAGAGCTTAAAACTATCTAAATATGACTATAGAATAGTTTATGAACCTGGAAAATTAAATTCCAATGCAAATGCCACCTGGTGGCATTTCACATGAACCAAATTTTGCGTCGTGTCCACTATTCTCTTCGTACCTTCAAATTCTATAAACATGCTCTTTCTATTCCTACGAAGAAGAATTTAGTTGAGAGTTTAATCTTTCCTCACTTTGACTATGCTTGCACCGTCTATCATGTCCTTGATAAGACGTGCACCGCCAAAATTCGGCGTGCACTTAATGTGTGTGTATATGGCAATATCCCCCGTTTGGGACACTCACTCCACACCACATTAGCCTAGGTTGGATATCTGCGGCTAAACGTCGGGAGTACTTCATAGGCTTCCTGGCGTTCAACAACTTAGCGCATCGCAACTCGACCTATCTCGATGCCAACTTCACGCTTATGAACGTTAAAGTGTGCACTTGGTCTTCCAGCCGTTTTCCTACTAGGTCGCTCACCTACTCTACACCAAGGACAGAGGCCATGCAGAAATCTTTTTGTATCACCCCGTCCAATCTTCTCAACCAGCTAGAGCCTCTCGACTTCGACCTGGATCGTGTCCAAGCCTTTAAGGCCAAGTTTTTCAACTAACTTCTGGTAGGAGACTGAGCCGATTGGAACCTGAGGGAGGACGGCTGAGCGAGGAGCGAAGAGTGAAGAAGACGCCGGGGGCAAGCCGATCAAGACCTTGCAAGATAGATCTCAAGAAATTGCCACTTAATTCTGTTCAATTCATTATTTTTCGTATTATTTTTCTTATATTTCTCAGATCATTTTTTATTTAATTTTTAACAATATAATTTTTGGTTTTTAATTCTAACAAAATTGATTGATTTTATTTACTATTTTGAATTTCCTTTTTTATTTTTTCTCGAGACGTTTTATTTTTTATTTTACTGTTATAACTATTAATGTTACTTAGTTAAGTAGTTAAATTTACTATTTTATTTTATATTAGGTGCACAACTTTGCTTCCGCCGATTTTTTCGAAAATTTGAGGCTTTATTCTGAAAAAGTGATTAGCTGTTTATGATTCAAAGTACTGTCCGTCACTAGCTACTACTTTTTGCCATCTTTCGGGCAATTGTCGGATACCATCTCGAAAAAC